>LOJH01001767.1:1494-28896 GCA_001685095.1 Ellobius talpinus
AGAGAGAGAGAGAGAGAGAGAGAGAGAGAGAACAGACAAGCCCCCATTCCTCCATGGCTTCTGCCTCAGCTTCTGCCTTGAATTCCTGTCTTGACTTCCCTCAGTGATGAGACCATGATGTGGAAGTGTAACCTAAACAAGCCTTTTCCTCCCAATTTGCTGTTGGTCATGGTGTTCATCACAGCAATGGAAACCCTAACTGAGACAGGAAGCAGCAATTCCAATGAATCCTGTTCCTTTTCCTAGTAGAAAGATCTATGAGAGTCTTCGGTCTAAAAAGCCATTCAGGGCTAGCCAGATGGCTGGGCAGGAAAATGGCACTAAGCCTGACAAGTTGAGTTTGACTCCCATGACCCACACAGCAGGAGAGAACCAGCTTCTAAGTTGTCTTCTGGCCTCCACATAAAGCTAGCACGTAGGCGCACCAGGCTTTCCTTAGGGATTCTCCAATCTACCTACATGACTGTCCTGAGCTGACAGCTAGACAGTCAGGGATGGGAAGATGGGTCAGGTGATAAAGAGCTCATGGTTCACCAGGAGTACCTGAGTTCAGAGCTCCACACAAAAGCCAGCGGGAGCAGCACAGGCCTGTGTTCCAGCTGGAGAGGTGGAAACTGTAGGATGGCCAGCTTAGTCGACTAGTTTCACATTTGGGGAGAAAATCTGTCTCAAAAAAATAAGGTGGAAGGTGATTGACTAAGACATCTGATAGTAACCTCTGGCCTCCAAACTCTTAGTGATCCCCCTGTCTCAGCTTCCCAGGAGTGGAAGCTGTAACGGAGGGACAGACAGGATTATGGGTATATGTTGCTGTGCCTTGCTTTCTCTCTGAATTCTAAACTTAGAAGTTAATGATGAAAGCTTTGTTTCCGATCTTCGAAATCTTGTAGAAACAATTACTCTTGGAGTCATGTGTTTGATCCCTTCTCCTTAAAACCAGCACTTCCCACGTGAGCTCGACTTTGGGTTGCCATAATGACGTCCCTGTGGCATCAAAAGACCAGATGCCCATTTCTGCTGCTTAGACTTTATGCTACTTCTGTTCACATTTGCTTCTCATTTTCTCCTTTACATTCTGTTTGAACGAAAAGGAAGGTGGTATAAAGCTTTGCAAAATGAGGACTTACTTTGCTTCCGTTCAATGATGGCTGTGGGATAGAGTAAGAATGCAAAAGGGATGTCTCTAAAATTTTACAAAGCAAAATCCATGATGACCTCAACCAAAATCACCAAGTTTTGTGTTTTGAATGTACATTGTCTCCACAGGCTCATGTGTGTAAGTTTATGGTCCTCCGTGAGTAAGGGATGCTGTTCTGGAAGGCTGTGCAACCTTGAGAAGGTGGAGACCAACTGGAGCGAGTGCATTACTATGAGGCCAGCTTTGTGGCTCTATAAGCAAGATCCAACTTCCTGTTAACTATGAATGCAATTTGACCAGCCAACCTCTTGCTCTTGCTGACAAACATTCCTCATCACGACTCAATACAGCTCCTTGAACTGTGAGCCAAAAGAAACCTTCCCGCTTTTCATGTCTTTGCCAGGCATTTTATCACAGCAACGAGAAGAACAAATAACAAACTGGAGCAGAGCAACTCACACACTCATACTCGGGACTGTTCCAGGCAGAGACTATGTTCTTAAAGTAATGAGGTGGCAGGGAAGTGTTCATCATAGGACACTCTCTGAAGGGGAGAGACAAGGAGCTCCAAGGGGGCAATGAATTAATAAAAGTGGTCAATCCAGTTTTGCTGGAGAGACTGTGATGAGCACTTTCACATGTTCTGTATAGAAACACGAGATATAAAGCTCATCCAGGAAGCACTTCAGCTGCGGGAATACCTGTCTCTCTCTTGGACCAGATACATGACACTCCAGAGCACATGCAGGCTGGTAGAGGCCACTGGTGTGACAGGGTCACTTTCAGGGATATCTAGAGAATAAGAGACCAGAAAAACAAAAACAGAGACACAAAAGCAAAACCAAGATGGGCAAAGGATAGCAGGGAGTGACCCCCAAGAACAAGGGCTTGGCTTTCTTGAAGCCAATCCCAAGAATGATCTAGAATAGACTCTGAAAATCTTTGAGAGGCATGATAAATCACAAGAGGGATGAGCATCTGGAATCTATGTCTTAGGAAGAAACATCTCACTCAGATCAATACACACTGAATGAGTGCTATAAAACACTGCCAGCGCTGAAGTGGCGAGGATGAATAAGGCTATTCAGCCCTGTGTGAGCATGCAGGAAGAGGAGGAGAAGGCAGGGTCTTTAAAGACACAAGGCAAAGCGGCTACAGTGGTGCATGCCTGGGACGTCAGCATTTGAGGGATGGAGGGGAGACTGCGACAAGTTTGAGGATCCTGAATTAAAAAAAAAAGTTAGCTGAGCATAGTGGCACATGCTCCTAATTCCAGCATCGGGAGTTCAGAGTCACTCTGGGTCACACAGTGAGCTCAATGCTAGTTTACAACACATGACACCCCAACCAAAGGAAAGTATAAAAACAAACAACAACAAGAACAACAAAAACGACAAAGCAGAGGCACTGGCAGAGGGGAAGAGGTAGGAGTGGTAGGAGTCACGGAGGGAAAGAAAGCTCTTTAAGTAAGACAGAAAAGAGGTAGGAACTTGAGTGCGTATAGAATTTGACTGGCAGGAAGTGGGGGTGATGAGGGTTGGTGAGATGGCTCAGCAGTAAAGGTAATAGCCACTAAGCATGGCCACCTGAGTTTGCTCACATGGTAGATAAAGAGAATCAATTCTTATAAGTTGTTCTCTGATCTCATACATGTCTGTGCCATGGCATGCACATGCATGCACCCACAGAGACACAGACAGACACGCACACATGCGCTCATGTAGACACACACACACATTTTAAAATGGGAGATGATAAGCTAAATGGCAGCCAGAGAAATGTGGCTGGGGAGAAGAGAGGGCTTGCTAAGGATATAGGGCAGGCAACACTCCGTGTTGGAAAGCCATGAAATAGCCAAGAGAGAAGCTGGAGTCTGAGCAAGGTTAACGGAAAGAAAGGAAGGTGTGCTCAGACTTCTCAAGGATGGCAGAGTCCAAACTTAGTGGCTCATTAGCTGATAGGTAAGCACAGCATGAACTGTGGTTTCTTTCCCTAGATGGGACTGAGCTGTCTTGGTGCTCAGTGGGTAGTGACAGTTTGTCATCAACTCCCCACTTCCCTAGTGGGGAAGTAAGAGCAGATGCCACATGAGCCTCTATCAGAAAAATGATGGAGAGGATTCACTGCAGGATGGGAAGCTGGAGAAAACCACCTCATGCCTTTCCATCTCTAAGATGCAATCTTAATTTAAGATAAGGTCTCATCTATTTCAGGCTGGCTTTGAACTTGTTACTTAGCCAAGGAGAAGCTTGAACTCATGATCCCCTTGCTTCTGCCTCCTGAGTGGTATGATTACAGGCATGTACCACCATGCCCAGATCAAGGATGCTGAAGATGGAACCTAGGGCTTCATGAATGTCAGGCAAGCACTCTCCCCACTGAGACGTATCCTCATCTGTAAGATACAGTGCTTCACACAGGGACCACCCATCCTGGGGGCTGGGAATGAACAGTATGATTTATGAAAACGCCTGTGGCCACCAACTCAGAGAATCATTCCCCACCTCTGCTTCACCAACCAGCTGGGCCAGCTGCCATAAACCTTCACTGCTCTATTTAGGATTGTACAGAGGGCTATAAACTATGCAGGTGAAAGCATGGGGAAGCAAGGGGTCCTCTAGACGGACAGCATCTATTATCGATCCCTACCCATATTAATCATTCTCAAAAGGAAGAATAAACCATATTAAAGGGACTTCAGGGGATTCATCTTCTCCTATGGATAACCCATTAGTGTAAAAATGAACCACAGCAGTGGTCAAGGCAATTTGAAACTATCTGGAACGCCTAGAAACAAGGGTATTTACATCCCACAACAAACTTACACGGCTCTTCCCATGCCTTGGGGGTTCTTCTGGGGCTCTGATCGCATTGCTCCTTGGGAAAAAGGTCTTGGGGGTATAGGCCATTTCTTCATGGCCAGGAGCAAATGGAACTGAGTCATCTGTTAAGATGAACATACGAACCCCAGGTAGAGCAAGCTGGAGATGGAGAAATGGAAGCTGACAAACCTCCAGGGGGGAAGGATGGATCCCCTTTAGAGTCAGACCTCCCTTGGTGCACATGTTGAACCTTTTGTATGGTGCAAACTGTTATAGACAGGGTGACAGACTTTAGGAGTGGGAGAATCAGGGGCTCCCTGACTCTGTTTACCTGATGTAAGTTTTCTCTGATAGATCCTGAGATAACCTTAGGTGGAAAAATAAATGGGGTTAGCATCTATGGTCAGAAAGAACAACTTCATAGATGCTATAGAAGAATAGAACTTGCCTCCAAGTGGACACAGATTATTAAATTGATTTCACTTATGGGCTGATGAGATGACTCAGCAGGTAAGGGTACTTGGCACCAAGGCTGATGACCTGAGTTTGATCCCTGGGACCCACAGGGTGAAAGGAGAGAACCAACTCTTACAAACTATCCCCTGACCTTAATATACACACCTGACGTGTGTACACACACACTAATATTTTTAATGTAATCAAACATTTAAAAAAGCATTCACTGAGCAGATTAATGGATTTAGATTAAATTTGTAGGTGTGTATGTGTGTACATGTTCACATATGAATTCAAGCATTTGTGTGTTCATAAACATCAAAGACAAAGGACTTGAGAAGACAGCATCTATTTGTTGCTGTTGTTTTTGACAGGATCTCATTGGCCTGAAACTCATCACACAGGCTAGGCCAGTGACCGCTAGGGAGAGGCCACCTCAACCTTCCAGAGCTGCTATTCTAAGTGTCCACCACTACACCTGGATTTTTCATTCATTTTCTTTCTTAAGGGAAAATTTTGAAGCCCGTTCATCTGCCAGGTCACTGTGCTGCCTGCAATCTTTGAAGAAGCACAGTTCCTGCCACTTGGGGTGCAGCAATTAGTAAGATAAAACCAAAACCTTCTAGACTTCCTAAGAGTGATGGTTCATGCCTGGAACCCAGAATATTGTTTCCAGCACAGATTCCGTTAAGGGCGTGTGTCTCTCAAACGAGGCATAGGCTGAACTTCCCAGTGTACGCTGTCTGGCTAGAATGGAACCAGAGAAGGGCCTGCACCATGGTTTGGACCACCGAATGAGGCTCAGCACCCCGGGGCTTGTTAAAGAACTTATCAATGTGGAGATGAGCCTCCAACCCTCAAGAGGAGTGAGGGATGCTCTAAGGTATACCCACAGCGCTGCTGTGGAAAAGCAAAATGGCCTTCCATCCAGGCAGGGGTCCAATTTTCACAACAAGATGTCAACTCTGCCACCTGCACTTGTGATTTCTATGGCATAAGGCTCTGGCCTGGCAACAGAGAATAGGAACACCCCAGGCTCTTGTCAGAGGATACAATCTCAAACTGTCTGCTATTCAACCTCTATCAAAAGCCCAGCTGAGAGAAGCAATATTTACAAAAGATTATTTGAAGGGCAAGCAGTTCATCCATTCTTCAAAACACTCTACATTCTATCCATGGAGCAAGCCTGAACACCTTGCAGCTACACGCCGGGGCCATGTTACTTTACCCCACACGGAACCGCTGTCACCAGATTGTATTTTAATGCCAAGCTGTGTGCTCTTATCAAAAAGTGGCGACAAGAGGCAGACAGAGAAAATCTGTTATTATAGTTGAGAAAAAGCTGTCATTGGAACGGTGCTCACTTAAAAAAATCCTGTGTGAGAAACTGTTGAAATTAGCTTTAGGATGCAGGATGTTGATGGTGTATGTCTATAATCCCAGCATTCAGTGGAGACAGGAGGGTCAGGAAATCAAGTGGTAACCTGCACTGTATGAGATCCTGTCTTTAAAAACAAAACAGGGCTGGAGGAGACAGTGCACTTGATAAAGTGCTCAGTGCACAATAACGAGGATCAGAGTTCAACCCCAGCACTCACCTAAAGCCAGGTGTGGTGGTGTATACTTTTAATCTCGGTGGTTGGTAGAAGCAACAGGATCTCTGGGGCTTGGAGCCAGCCAGCGTAGCCTGTGTTGTAAGTTCCAGGCCACTGAGAAACTTGTCTCAAAAAACAAGGTGCATGGTACATGATAATAACCAAGGTTGACCCCTGGTCTCCATGTGCAGGTTCGCATGCACACCAACACACCTGCTCCACACACCTGTTCTACACACTTGCCTTTGTGTGAACAGAAACACAGGCCTGTTTTCAGGTGCCTGCCTTGAGCTCCTTGACTGACGGCCTGTGGGATGCACGTGTAAGACAAAGCAAGCCTCTTCTCCCTGAAGTTGCTTTTGGTCAGTGTTGTATCAGAGCAATGGAAAGGAAAGTAGTACAGTCTCCTTTTAATGGACTATGGAGCTAAATTAAGCTTGGCTGGCAGGAACCTAGCTCAGTGTTGACTCTAGCTCAAGTATAGGAAGCCTTCAATTTCCCATATTGGTGACTTCTTTCCTTGGTCATTGTTTTCCCTTCCTATGTTCACGCCAACCTGTTTGATGGATTCATTTTATAAAAGGCCATAAAACTTTTATGGAGCTCAACTATGGCATAAATAAGTAAAGAAAGCAGCGATGCCTGTGTTCACTTAAACATCGCACCTATATTTAGCCCGTGTTCTGACTTGATGGCGCTTCTCTCGCTTCTGTTGGTAGCCACAGAAGTCATGCAGATAACCAGAATCAGTCGCACTAAAGCTAACATTTATCTTATTGATTATGTAGCTAAACACCGCAAAGGATATTTTATCCTATAAATAACCTGACAGGGCAGTGTCCAGCTCAGCTGTCTATGCCTGTAATTTCAGTACTTGAGAAGCTGAGGCAGAAGGCAAGGATGCTCTAGATCAGCCTTGGCTACATAGGGGGACTCCTTCTCCAAAAAGTCAATGGCCAAAGGTGTGATTCAGAGGTAGAGGACCTACAATGCTTCAGAGAGGGGCCTGGGGTGTGGCGTAGAGGCAGAGTATTTGCCTGGCTACCCCAGTGAGCCATAAGGGCTGCCTAGTTTGCAGAAGGCCTAGCAATGCAAACAAAACCACCCACTAAGTCCCTTATAAGTTAGGATCACTTTACAGATGAGGTAACAGGCTATGACAAAAACAAAAACAAACAAACAAAAAAGCAGATTTGGATTTGGGTGTGCCTGACTCCAGCAGGAACCCATCCTAACTGTGATAAGCCCCGAGGGCGACAAAATGATAAAAACCAAAATAGCAAATGCTACAGTTCTGAGGTTAGACCTCTGATTCTCCTCCTGGCTTGAAAGTCTACCGACAACTGTGCTTTCCATGTACTGTTAAATTCTCGTGCAAAAGTGAGCTCGTAAGATGAAAGTATATGTTGTAGGTAACACAAAGTCAATCTTAAAATACCTGTATCTTTTAAGTGGCTTTAGTTTTTCGAGAAAGGGCCTCCAGTAGTCAAGGATGGCCTTGAACTCCTCATCCTCCTGCCTCCACCTCCCCTTGCTGGGATGAGNTCTGGGGTCAGAACAGGGCTTTGTGCATGTGAAGCAAGCACTCTAACAGCTGGGCTCCAGCTCAGGAAATGCTTGTGACAGAAAGTAAAGATAAAGCTGAGCAAGGCAGAATGCTCTCGCAGTCAGTTGGAAAGCTTGAGGCTAGTCTGGGATACATAATGAGTTTAATGTTAGTCTTTGCTTACATAGGAAGACCCTGTCCAAACACGCGCACACACACACAAATGTAAAAAGCTAAACAAAGAACTATGAATATCACCTATCTAAATACTTATCTAATCTAATCCCTGGGACTTAAGCACTTTGCAAAACTTTTCCACAGAGTCATGAAGACATCCTGAGCTATCACTGATCAGGCCACTCTCAAGAGCCAGTTATCGCTCTAACTGGCACTGATGACTGTGTCCACTGAGCAAGAGTCCACCTTTTATATTTGGTATTGGAGTAGTTCAAGGTACTGATATACCCTGTGTGTCTGCATAGGTCAGTTTCAGGACCAACATCCACTGATAATCCAATCACTTTTATAAAACGGTATTTATCACTTGCACATAACAAATACACATCCCCGAGTAGATATATACTATTTTGTGTGTGGCTATATATGTATTAATATGCACATATATCATATGCACATCCTCCTATAGGCACATATTGTTTTTACATAACATAAATACATACCACTGAAGGCATGCACTACTAGCCTTCAGTGACATATACACATCATCTTTCTGTATACTTTTAATCCATTCTAGATATAGATACTACATTATAGACAGTTCTTATCCTCTATTGTTTGGGTAGTAATAATGAAGAAATTACCATACATATTCAGAAAAAGTACAATTTATTTTTCAAATACTTTGATTCATGGTTAAATTCATGAACTATGTGGAATGAATGGGTATAGAGGGCTGTGTCTTTTAAGTTATTTTTAAATATTTATTTATTTGTGTGGAGGTCAGAGGACAACCTGGGAGCTGGTTCTCTCCTTCACCCAGGTGGATTGAACTCAGGTCGTCAGATGTGGCAGCAAGTGCCTTTGCCTACTGAGCTCCTGTAAGTAAAAAAAAAACAACAACAACAAAAACATGTGATACAGATGTAAAAGAGCAGACAGGGTGAGTTAAGGCCTTTAGTGTTGGTTTTATGTCCTAACAGGAGGAAGGCACTCAGCAGTAACTACATGAAGGAAGGCACATTTGGCCCATGATGATTACATGGTTGTTAAAAACAACAGAGAAATCCTCCTGTCTCTCTGTCTCTGTCTCTGTCTGTGTGTGTGTGTGTGTGTGTGTGTGTGTAGTGCACATGTACATGTCTGTGCAGGGGCATATGAGTGTGGAGGATAGAGGACAACCCTTGAAGAAACTCCTCAGTCGCTGTCTATCTTGATTTTTTGAGACAGGGTCTCTCACTGGATATAGGCTAGGCTGGCAGGTTTGTGAGCCTAGAGCTCCACCTGATTCCATCTCCACAGTGTTGAGGTTATAAGTATGTGCCACCAGAATGGCTTTTCTTTTTTTTTAAGTGTAGCTCTGAATGGATTAACTAAGGTCATCCTGTAAGCACATTATTGATGGAGCTATTCCCCAGTCCAAACCCTTCATTTTCTTTTTTTTTACTAGCTTTCACAGAACTTCTTCCTCGTATTCCGCTTGCCCCACCAAAGTTATAGTTCAAGAAAAATAACCTTAAAAGTACATTTAGAGACTTAGCTTTAAGCATATTCAAAGGACATTAAAATAAATATACTTTGGGCTTTGCCAGCCCCATTATGGATGCTCATTGCAATTATACCTCTATTAAGATGTTCACTTGAACCAGGAAATAAACCAAGATATTGATGGTTTAAGTATTTTATCCATATTTCATGGAAGAGGGGGAAAAATCTCTAAAAAGGCCTATATTTTCATTTACTGCATAAGACATTCAACTTCCATTCATTTTCTGCCAGCCTTTCTTCCACTTATATGTCTTTCTGGTTTGATCCATGGCTTTTATAGCCTGAGAACATGGGCCATCTCCACCATGAACCTAGGCATGCACAGATCACACACAGTAGTCCATAACAGTAGGCTCCAGCTGCTTCTCCCATGACTCTTCCCCCTTGGGTTCTCTCGTGTCTGGACCACTTATGGAGATCCTGACTCCCCTGACTCCAAAGAAAACTGAAAGGAGAAGGAGCGCAAGGCCATAGCTCAGTGATGGAATTCAAGCCTAAACTCCCCGGTGAGGGGCTGAGTGGTAGCCTGTTTTCCTAACATGTTTAAGACACAGAGTTTAATCTCCAGTATCAGTAAATAAGGAAGAGCCTGGGTCAAGGTTTATAAGGGTTGGGGTTGGATTCTATTCTGTATATAGACTGAGCAACCAAAGCTCTACTTCAGGTAGGCTATGTAATATAGTGTCTATAACCAGGGAGATAGGAACTGGGACTAAAATTGCTTTTGTTTTGTTGTTTATTCGGTGTCTTTCCATGTATGTACCTGTGTCTGTGCATCTATATGGGAGTGGAGGACAGAGGACAATCTTGGGTGTCACTTCACAGGAACTGTCTATACCGTTTTTTGAGACAGGCTCTCTCATTGGCCTGGTAGCTTGAGAATTAGGCTCCACTGGGCTGGCCAAGGATCCTTGTGTCTATGTGTCTCCAACACTGGGATTACAAGTACACCCAACTACACTCAGCTTTTTACAGAGGTGCTGGGGATTTAACTGAGGTTCTTACGTGTGCAAGGCAAGCACTTTCCTAACTGAGCCATTTCTCCAGCTGCGGCTTCGTTTTCAAATCTCCCTCTCACCAGGGTGGGCTGGAGCTCAGTTTCCTGACTAACAGAACTGCACTTAATGACCCCCTTACATTCCTAGAGTTAAGTAATTTCCAACCACCAAAATATAACCCTACTTACCTTTGCCATTTTAATCACAAAATTAATATATGATCCAATGATATACAAATATTAGGTGGAACCAAATAGGATGGCCATTTCATATGGTTCAACTTAACCTAGAGAATTCTAAGTAGCATTCTTTCCCTGCCCACATATTACTCTGGCCTGTATTAATAACTTATATTTGTACAATGCTTTAAATGTTGAAGAGTGCTTTCGTGTGCATTATTCATGCGCAACAAGCACTTCCTGAGGGCCTGAAATGGGCTTGGAGCTTCCAGGAAAAATTCCCATTTAGGATTGAGGCTATAACTCTGTGGCTGAGTACTTGCCTGCCATGCATGAAAGCCCCCGGTGCCACAGAAGAAAAGAAAAAAGAAAAGAAATCTCATTTAATTCTACAGCAACCAAGAAAGGCAAATTACTCTGATCAATCTGATGTCTTTCTCCTATCCTCAGAAATCTTATTCAGTCCACAGCTACCCTCCTCCGTCTATCCTTTCTTCCTCCCCCTCTTCTTCCTCCTGTTTGAGACAGGATCTTACTATGCAGTCAGGTTTGGCCTTGAACCTGGGCAGTTCTCCTGCTTCAGTGTGTGTGTGTGTCTCCCTGTGTGTCTGTCTGCCTTTGTGTGTGTGTGTCTGTCTGTCTGTCTCTGTGTGTGTGTGTCTGTTTGTCTGTCTCTCTCTCTGTGTCTGTCTTTGTGTGTGTGTCGGTCTGTCTGTCTGTCTCTCTCTCTCTCTGTGTGTGTGTGTGTGTGTGTGTGTAGGTCAGTGACCAACTAGGCACCACCCACCTTGCTCTTTGAGACGATGTCTCTTTCTGTCAGAGCTTGCAGAGTTGGCTAGACTGGCTCACTAGAAATGCCTGTGTCTCCATTACTGGGACTACAAGGGTATGTCACCATGCCTGGCTTTTTTAGTTGGTTCTGTGGGATCAAACTCAGTCCTTGGGCTTGCAAGCACTTTACAGACTGAGCCATCTCCCCAGCCCTCTAATCTCATATTTTTGAAGGGCAAAAGAGGTTGCTTCAGGCCTTCAACGGTCCCCCTGCTTGCTATACTGTGTCAGAAGCTGAAAACATCAGATTCTTCCGAACTCCTGGTGGAGAAGCAGTTGTGGGGCTGTGGGGGGGACACAGTCTTTGCAGAGACTTACGGGGGTGGGGGTGGGGAAGCACATCTTCACAGGCAGAAAGCTCTGTTGCCTGGCTTGAAGCTAACCCCTCCGACATACATTACTGTCTCTCTGTTCAATCAGTGTTCTGCTACAAGAATCAGTTACATTCAATCATCTGAAAGAGCTATTAAAATGCTGATAAAAAATTCATAAAGTAACACACAGTAATGAATCAGGAGAATTCAGTAAAGTGAGACCTACCCTTAGAGCAGGGCAAAAAATGAAGGTGAACGATCGTTTGGGCCCAGCGGCCATGAAATACCCTTTTGGAAGATGAATAATTCTGTTTAGGGCTGATAAGTTGAACTAATTTATAATGCTGTTTTAGGTCCACTGCTGAAATATTTCAAATCCCTCAACTTTAAAATGCATTGCCTGTCAGAAACTGGTCTCTTAACAGTTACCTCTTAACATTTTTCAAAATGTAACCTGGACCAATTTGCATGATTTAATGCTTATTGTATTATACTGCGCATGATTTAAAATGGGAAATAAAATTTAAAAAAGAGAGAGAGAGAAAGAGAGAGGTGGGGAAGACAAGGGAGGCAGAGAAGGTGGCATGAAGAGACACAGAAGGGACAGAGGGAGAATTAAGACCTGTTAGTGATTGACAGGAGGTCCCATTGGTTCTGGTTCAAGGGCAGTGTTCTGGACCTCAGGGACCAGACAAGCTGATAAGCAGCAAAGGAATGATGGGAGCCATGCTCACCCAGGCAAGACAGAAGCAATTCTGGGAACTGGTAGAGAATGTCAGGTGACAGTCCTCCAACACTGCCCAGTCCATTCCCTAATGATTCCCACAAGCCCCAGACACCTCCCTAGGGTTCACTGTCATGGTTTGAGAAGAGGTAAGTCCTTTCCTGGATTCCTGCAGAGGCTTCTAGCTGGCATCAACACCTCTAGGCTTCTCTCCCTGCTGATACCTTTTTTCTTTAATTTTCTAAATTAGTTACTTTCCCTGTTGCAGTGATAAAATATGACAAAAGCCACCTAACGCAGAAAGGGTTTGTTTTGGCTCCTGGTTTGAGGGGACCATCACAGGAGAGGACAAGGTGGCTGGTCGCAGACATCCACAGTCAGGAAGCTGAGCAAGATGGATGCTGGTGCTCAGCGCCCTTTCTCCTTCTTACTCAGTATAGGACTCCAGCCCACGGGATGGTGTCACCCACAGTTAAAGTGGTCTTTTTCCTTCAGTTACCCCAGTGTAGATAACTAAGCCCTCACAGGTATGCCCATAGCTCTGTCTGCTAAGTGAGTCTAGATTCTGTCACGCTGTCAATCAACATTAACCATCATGTTTTCTAAAGCAAACAGGATCATTTAACAACCCTCAACAGCACCCACTGCTGACAATGGAGTTTGGATTCCTCACCATCACCCGCCAGGCCTTCCTGTCCTCGCATCTGGACTTGGTGAGACCTTCTGCTTCTCACAGGGAATAAAGAAAACAGGGACTGGCTAATCAAATACGTCACTGAAAAACAGTTAGTATCCAGACTGCATAAAAAGTTCTATAGAGTAACACAAAACAAAAGATAAGCAATGTAGTCCATTTTTAAAAAATGGACAAAGAGCCTGGTGGTGGTGGTGCACACCTTGAATCCTAGCATTTGGGAGGCAGAGACAGGCCGGTCTCTGTGAGTTCAAGGCCAGTCTGGTCTACTGAGCGAGTTCCAGAACACATTCCAAAGCTACAGAGAAACCCAGTCTTGAAAAATCAATATAATAAAATAAAAAGAGCACAGACCACATAGTCATGTAAATAGCCCCCACACATAAAAAGATGCTAAATAATAATAACAGAGAAATCATACTTTATAATAACCAGATAGACAAGTACCAAAATGTCTCCTAATTTTAAGATTTGGGCAAGCTGTGACACATAGGAATACTTGTACACTTCCAGGACACAGAAGTCAATCCAACCATTACAGAAAACTGTCATCACTGAAGGTGAAGGGGTCCTCACATTAGGACACAGAAAGCCTCGTCTGTGGTCTCGAAGTAGAATTCTTCGTAACAGCAAAAATGGAAGGCAATGGCTGAGAAGACAGCTCAGTGGGTAAAGCGCATCCCAGGAAAGTGTGGAGGAATGGAAGTGGAGACAGGAGAATCCCAGAGGCTCAGCCTGGTCTATGCAGTGAACAAGGAAACCCTGCCTCAAACAAGGTGGAAGGTGAGCGCTGACATCCCCGGTTCTCCTCAGGCCTTCACACATGTGCCACAGCATGCATGTGCCTGCATTAATACGCACTAACATGCAAAAACACAAACACGTCACACATCCAAAGACTGAAGAGAGAAAGACAGAAACAACCTAAATACCACCAATGGAGAACTCATAAAATAGCATTTACCTATAAGGAATAATGACTAGACAAATAAAGCTGAAGCTGTGTCTGACAGGAACAGACAGCCAAAGTGGGCAGCCAAGAAAGTGGATTTTCAAAAGGTGGCATGGACACCACGGGACTGGAGAGACCACAGTGGTTAAGTGTTTGCTGCCTTGCAGAAGAGCTAGGTGCTCCCAGGACCGACATATGAACGTAACTTGAGCAAGCACATACATGCACACACACACACACACAATCATGAACACACATACAAACAAGATGGAGGTATATCCTGCTTTATAAATTGTAAGAACAAAAATATGGTGCTTATTCCATACACCCTTGGTGATTCAAAGGACCAATTTGTGCCTTCCAAAATCAAAGGGCTGCGTCGGAGTAAGGGTTAAGGTGAGGGTAGGAACATTTCCACCGGAGCAGCAAACCCTGTGGTCTCACAGCCAACACTTACCAGCAGAGCTGTGGAAGATAGTGTGTATGGTTTGGGGGTGCAGGCACTGTGTTAGAGGCAGGAATAGCAACGCCTCCGCACTGGAGAGATTCACTTCATCTCTTACCACACTCTGGCTTTCCTAATGGAATGCTCTTTGATCAAGGCCTTGGAAACCATCTTCAATTAGAGAAAAACACTATGCTTCCTCTGCAGGCTGCAAGCTGCTGGTACCAGGCTCCATTTATTCATTTAGGGAGGCTGTGGTCTGATCAAAGATGGCCACTTTGGTAGCCACATCACCCAGAGATTTCATAAATCTGAATTGTTACCGTGATTTGTTATTGAGGGTGGCTTCTGTGTTATGACGGGATTTTTTTTTTTTAAAAAATCATGACCCAAGTTGTCAAATGGCAGCAAAACCTCCCACATGACATTCAGCAGTGAGAGGCCATTATTGTGAAGAGTGCACTAGTTCAGTATTTATCCACCTGTTTCTTATTACACAGATCCGTTAAACGAGTACTTTGTCCCTCAACACTTGAGTGCTTAGAGCTGAGTAGGCTTCTCCTGTAATTGCTGGCACTGATAAAAGGCAAATTGTAGGCTTTCAGAAAGTACTGGAACAACTGGATCCTCGCCACGTACATTTATCCAAGACCCAAACTACTTACCCTCTAACTTTACACACTAATGTGCGTAAAAAATTATGCTGATTCTTTTTTTTAGTTGTTTTGGTTTGAAAGCAATTTTTTGGGGGGAGCATTAAGAAGAAAAAGATAAAAGCAGTCATTTCCTTTGGTGACATTTCTGCAGGGTGGCTCCTCCACCAACGACCTATTGCATGATAGGACTGCAAACCATATGGTCAATTATAGAGAATTCCCATTTCCATGATCTCAGGCCCAGAAGCCAACAGGAAGACTTCTTCCATTTAAGAAGGACCTCAGACTTCTGGAGGAGAACTGTTTGAAGTACAGCCCACAAAATGTGAGCTAATACTAGGAAAAACCAAGGATGATTCTCTTGCTTCACAGCGAGAGGGAATCAGGGTCCCATGGCATACCCAAACCCTAACCTGGAAAGGTATCACCCTCTGACCCCAGGATAACTTTCTTAGAGTCTTAAGTGAGTCTGAGGCCTCCAAAGAATTTCATACTTCTCTCCAAGTGGTCTGGCCTCACAGTAGCTCAAAGTGTCATTTAGAAACATTAGCTTCAGCAGGGTTGCCGCCGAGTGATGTCCAAAAGTGTCCTTGCAAATGCCTGTGTGACACCCATAGGAACCTCTTTGTTGGAGTCTCATCAGAGTCACTGGTTTCTGGGAGTTTTTAAAAATTTTTTTGGGGGGGCGACATGCGATCCATTTGACCTTATTATGGCCTCAATGGCCAATCCAAACAGCCGTGCAGAACCAGATTGGAAGCCTCACATTTACCAGAGAAACAGGAAATGGACAGTGCTGGTGTCCACGTCCTTGCTCATTATCCAAACAGCTCCCAGCCCAGCATTCTAGAAACTTTGCTGTTTCACTCTCACCACCATTTGCAGTTTATGACTTGGGGTGGAGCCCGGGAATATCCAGGGCTGGCCAATAACTTATGAACTGGATGGGGACACTTCTCCTCAGGAAGGAAGGAGCACTTCATACTCACGAGGACAATGAGCCATCAGCAGACAGTGCTGCAGAGAAATGGGGGGGCATGGCTGTCTGGCTTGAGGACACCACAGTTTTAGGGTAACTTCCTTCACTAGAGCAACAGGGACAACGCATCCAAACAAAAACACAATCCCATTTTTACAGCAGAGACAGTCAACTAGGCCAGCTGCTCTCAAACGGAATTCAGAGTGTTGGGTTACTACAGCAATTTCTCGAAGGTTTTGGCCTCAGGACCCCTTTGTATCTTTGAAATTTGGGGTGGTGGGCACTAGAGACTGCATCTTGGGGCTCTTGCATACTAAGCATGTTCTCTATCTCAAGCTACATAGTCCCTAAGCACTTAAAAAATTCTGAGGACTTCTAAGGTTTTTACTTGGCTAAGTAGTATCTGTTGACTGCTCCCTTATTAACAATTAGTAAAAGGTAAAACTTTGCCAGTTCACTTAAAACTATAACCTTAATAGGACCAGGAAGATAACTCAGTCACTAAAGCACTTCCTTGAGCCTCAGTCAGAAAAAATTAGGCTTGTAATCCACGTGCGGGGAAACAAAGACAGGAGGATCCCTGTGGCTCACTAGCTAGTCAGCCTAGCCCCCGTGGTAAGTTCTAGGTCAGACAGAGACACACCGTCTCCAAGCAAAAACAAGGCAAACCATAACAAACATAACAAACAAAACAGACAGTGTCAGAAATTGTCCTGCAGCTTCCACATCTGTACACATACCCTCTCATTTACCTTCACACACATGAACACACAAAATAACAATACATGCAGAACATACTAATGCTGCATTACGTATACATTTTTAACCAGGAGTAACTGTATTTTTACAAAACAAAGCAAAACTGTGAGAAAGATGGCAGTTTTGAGTTCCTGTTATATCTGCTTCTGCGGGAGACAGCTGGGTTCTCCTGTCTGCTTTTACATTTAATCTGTTTCAGTTGCAAGTTGTAGATTCTGGAAAATTCTGTCATACATTCATGAGCGAATAAAAATAAGTAAAAAGGGAAATGAATATCTTATTCTTTTTAAAGAAATATTTTAAAAATTTTAACCTTGTGTGTATTTGGGTATGTGCACATATGTGCAGTGCCCTCTGAGGCCAGAAGAGGGCGTCAGATTCTCTGGAGTGGGAGTTACACGTGCCTATGACCCATCTGATAAGGATGCTGAGAACTGAACTCCAGTTCTTTGCAAAGAAGGTAATATACTCTAAACTGCTAGATCATCTCTCCTGCTCAGAAGCTGGGAAAACCTTGGCCAGTACCCATTCTATATTGAAATTAAGGAAGAACATCTTCCCAAGTTTCTGGGAGTATATGGTCACAGCTATCTCTATTTTGTGATGAACTATCCAACCAAACGCAAATAGGGGAGGAAAGGGCTTATTCGGCTCATGTTTCCAGGTTACAGTCCATCACTGTGGGGAAGCCAAGTCAGAATCTTCAGTCAACTAGCCACATTATATCACAGTCAAGAGTGGACAGAAGGAAAAACATCCATGTTGCCTGCTTGCTCTTTCTATGCTCAGCTAGCTTGCTTTATGCATAAAGTTCATGTTCCAGCCAAAGAAATGGTGACACCCACACCAAAGGTGTTTCCTCTTCCTTCAATTAACAATGAAGACAATCCCAAACAAGATGCTCAGGGACCAACCTAATCTATACAACTCCCCATTAAAATTCTTCTAATACAGTTTTAAGCTGTGGCAAATTGACAGGTAAAAGTAACCAGCTTAGTAATTAAGGCCCTGTGCATTTTGGAGAAAGAGGAATTCATTTTCCTTAGTTGCCAAGATCCGTGACTATCCAGGAATAAGGAAGCTAATGTTTGAGGAGGGTGCATGGTTGAGATGACATAGGCAAATCTAAAGTGAGACTCACCCGCTATGGACAGGCAGAGGCTCAGGGACCACACACTACTTTGGAATAGCTCAGAGTCGGGGGAAGTTAGGAAACAACAAATGACTTCATAGGGCTTCCCATGTTTTGAGGTGGATAAGAACAAGGCGAGTTGGAGGGCACAAAGGCCAGAGGATGTCCATCCTTTACCCACTCTTGGTAAAAGCCAAGGCAGAGAGTGCGGACACAAGCCAGAGACTGCAGATGCATGGGGAATGACAGAAGCTCAGATTTTCGTTAGGGATACTTTGTTGCTCTTGTCCCTTTGTTTGTTGAGACAAAGCTTCATATATACCAGGCTGAGCCAAAGACAATCTGGAACTGTTCTCCTGCTTCCGTGTCCTAAATGGTGCGATTATAGGCCTGTATGACCATACCGAGTTTGTGCACTGCTGGGGACAGAACTCAGGGCTCTGTGCATGCTAGACAGTACTCTACTGACGGAGCTATGCCTCTAGCCCCGGGGGTGCAATTTTAAGTGGAAAATGAAGTTATCTAAGGCAAGTGGTGTTTTCTCAAACTGAGTCTGCCTTGCCTTACAAGAGCTCAGTGAGGGCATCTTGGCTATTTTTCTTTCCAGAATATTCTCCTTGGCAAGCACAGAGCCTAGGAACATCATAAGAACTCCATAACATGTAAAGTACTATGTGAAGGAATGTGTACATCACCTGTACGTAGGACGACATCACCTGTATGTAGTACATAGCCTGTCTGTGGTTTGGGGAATATCACATAGATCAGGTGCCAAAATTGAGACTGGAAGGGACAGGGAATAGATAGGAGAAAAATACAGAGCCATAAGGAGGTGAAGTAAGTTAGCCTGGTAAAAGTGGGATTGTCAGAGAAGGAAAATTCTGGGCTGGGGGTGAGGGCTCAATTCTGAACAAGACTCCAAATCAGAATCTTTCCAGCTCAAAATAGCAGTCCTAAAATGCAAGCAATTGCACACTATTCCAACGAATGAACACTTAGTCTTATTTGCACGGCATTGACAGCGTGCTAGTTAGTAAGCAATTCAAGTGTCTCTACCTGATTAGTGACTGTGTAGTTAAGTGCTCGAAAGAAAACACAGCTAGTGGGCAGGACCCCGAGTGAGGCTATGCATGTTCTGTCTTTATGAAACCGCTCTGTGGAACAGCCATGCCTTCTCTACCCTTTCCTCTATCTTTTTCCAAGTTCAAGATTTAGAAACTGGCCTAGGAGAACCCAGGGAGAGAAGGGAAGAAGAATTTGAGTCAATAAGATTTTAAGTGCGTGAAATTAAGGACCTTTGCCAGTGACGACCCATACAATTAAAGAAGCCCGTTAACAAACATCAGCAACCAGGCTCCATGAACAAAGCAAATGCATTAGTTTTCCATTTCTGAAAGAGAGGGGTGGGGGCAATTCCCTGGCTACAGCCCCCCTACCCCTTCCCCCTATCTCCCCCTTCTCTCTGACAGCACTATTAATGATCATTAATGCCCCACAGACTCTAATGGGTCCCACTGGGAGTCCAGGAAGATGGCAATTTGTACTGAGGATTTAGACATGACCCCAAAATAAATAAATAAATAAATAATGAGAGTGAGGGAAACAACATGAGTGTCACTGCCTATCTCTTGCTTGGTAACCCCACTGGGCTATGACTGCTGTCTAGCACTCAACAGCTACAGAGGCAGAACATTCCAGAATACATCTGGTACTTCCATAAGCTCACACACTTCTTCCAATACCTCTGTCTCTTAGGTGGTTGTTAGATTTTAGTTACTTCCTTAGGTTTTTTTAACATACAGGAAATTCTAATGGAAAAAAGCCAGATGCTGCTGTGTTTAAAGATAGAAATGGATTGCATACATGTTCTTCTGCATCTCAGATGCAAGGCTCTTGAGTTTACCATTCCTCAGATATGTCTAGGAAGGGAGGCAGAGTGGTATAAGTTTATGATTGCTCTCTCTCTCGGGGTGTGTGTGCGTGTGTGTGTGTGTGTGTACATGCACATGTGCACACATGTGTGACACAGGTGCGTTCTCCTTAACCAAACTCCAACTTATGTTTTCTAGACAGGGTCTCTCACTGCCCTAGCGTTTACTGATTGGGCTACGTGGCTGGCCTGTCAGTCCCAGAGATCTTCCTGTCTCTGCCTCCTTGGCACTGCAGTTACAGGTCCATGTGATCAGGCAGGCCTAGCTTTTTACAGATTCTGAGGCTCACACTGAGGTCCTCATGTTTATGCACCAAGACCTTTATCAATTGAGCCATCTCTCCAGCTCCTCCTTATTTCTTAATGTTGCAGACTGAAGAAAATACACTCTTCAACAGGGGGTGCTCATATATACTCAGCAGCCTGGAATCTGAACTCCCCGGGGTGGGACAACATTCGGCCTTTTGATATCTGAAAGCAGTTTTAGATCACTTCCCAGCCTCCAAAATACTTGAGTGACAGAAGAGAACCCAGCATGTCCCAGTGTGAGGGCGACATACAGATTAAACAGCGGGTCATTCTCCACATGCAGATAAGGAAATGATTGTTGAATCTATCTAATCTACAGGAAGCACCAACAAGGTTATCTTCAAGTGGCACCTGGCATCAGAAGGGGCTATCTTCCCGGATCCAGAAGGTGCCTCAGGGTTAGCTGACTGATGGCTACAATGCACTACTGTCACCCTGTTCTAGACCTCACCCAGGTTCAGATTACTTGCTTATTTACATGAGATGCATGGGAGTAGTGTTGTCTCCTTCTCCCTCAGGCCTGGTGGAGAGTGTGATTTTGACACAGTATTTTTGATTGAAAGGCAGCAATAGGCAGATGGCTGAGACTATAGTTAGCCAGATTCACTTGCAGATCCAGAATTACTGATGAGAGAAACCACACTATGAGGCATGTTCCATATGCTTATTTTCCAGTTGTCATTTGTTACAGCTCTGTTAATATTACGAAGATCTTCCTCTTTCCACTGGAGCTGCCATAAGGGCGTCTACCTAGAGACATCTGGTGCCTCTTACTCCAGACACCACAACACTCAAAACCTCAACATGGGCCCTGGTTGTTCCCTCCTTGCTTCTGCCCCCTCCAGGGATCTCTTTCTGGCCCCACATTGTGCTTGGAGGACTCCTGCCTCACCTGTGATGATGATCAGCCCCCAAATCCTCCCTACCTTTTTGGACACTGAGTCTCATGTAGCCCAGGATGACCTGGAACTTTTGATGGACCTGAGGATGACCTTGAACTCCTGATCCTCCTGCCTCAACCTCCCAAGTGCTGGGATTACAGGCGTGTGCCACCTCACCTAGTTTTTGTGGTGCTGGGGATGGGACCCAGGGCCCTGAGCATGCTAGGTAAGCATTCTACCAAATGAGCTGCATCCCCAACATCTGAACCTTTGTTTTGGACCCATGGGACCCTAATGAACTCAGAGCTTCATGTGTGAGCCTGGAATGGTGGTGCACACCTTTGATCCTGGGCCTTCAGAGGCTGGCTGAGGCAAGAGAATGGTGCATCTGGAGCTGGTCCTGCTGCTCTGGTCCTGAAGTTCAATGGCCAGAACTTCTTAAACCTGGCTATTACTCAACTGGGTTCAAGGAACAGAGAAAGAGCTAAGTGTGGTTAAACGCGAGGATGAGGGGTGGTATGGTGTGGTTCCCCACCTCAGCTTGCCATGACCGTGGTCTCTGCATGGGATAAGTGGGAGATGCAGTTCTCCCCAGAGCCCTCGGGTGAGAGGCTCTCGATCCCTGTGGCGTAGGTTCTCCAGTTGTGCTCTGCCTGTGCTTGCCTGCTCTGTCCGCAAGCAGGATAACAGCCGGACTCACTGCAGGTTGTTAAGGATGGTTCAGAGACTGCCTGCCATCTGTGCTGGTGAGAGCTTCCTGGGTCCCTCTCAGGCCTCTTCAAATCAAGACACAAAGTCCTCTATCTTGTTGACACTTATGATCCCTGATCTAAAGCACCCAGGTTTTCTAATTGAGATGGGGCCCGTAAGCAAGCACTGGCTCTTCCGCTTGGACACTCCCTAATAGGAGCTATACATCAAGTGCTGGCCTCTCTGCTGAACAACAGCGTCTGGAAGCCTGTCCCGGGTTTGACATTTGGAACTGCTCTCCTGAAGATCAACACTCCTCCTGTGAATGTCAGGGGCATCGCTTCTCTGGGACAACTGGTAAAAGGGCCCTGATGGAAGAAGTCGCTCTCAATCTGGTTTCTTTCTGCTTCTCATGGGAAAACGAAGTCATGGGGGTCGTCTCTTGCAGGAGACTGAACTGGTGGAAAAATGTTTACGGGCATTTAGTGAGCACCAACTGAGTGAAGGTCCAGAGGTGCCGAACAGCCAGGGAAAAAAAGACCCCATTTCTGTTGAAGAAAAGCTCACTAGTTCTGAGTTCAGTATTTCCATACCCCTCCGCTGCAGGGCTGGGGACAGAATCCAGGGTACCTGCTAGGCAAGGGCTTTATTATTGAGTCACGTCTTCAATATCTCCCCATGGGATTCTAGACAAACTAATCTCACAGCACCACGGCTATTCACACTCCGTCTGCAAGCCCTTGGCACCTATCTCTGTGACTGTGGTGTCAGTCATGTTTGACAGCTGCACCGGATGCAAGGATGGCTACTGGGAAGAACAGGTTATGTTCCAGGATGCCTTCAGAAGAAGCCTGACTGGTGACAGAGGTGTGATCAGAGGTCACTGTTATGTGCTGACTAGTCTACGCGCTGACTGTAGTCCATAGACACTCTTGAGCTAGAGTCATTTACAGACTGTGCATACGGCCTTGGGAGCTGGCGGAAGGAATGCAATTGGTAGAAAAGAAGAACGGTCTGCCTACAACGCTTTAATGAATTAAATCTAATCTAGACAGTCCAGCTCCTGAACTGTAATCTGCAAGGTAGCAAGTGAGAAATTTACAGGTACCAAGGTTGCTGGAGAAATAAGGCGGCTTATTAGGTATGAATGCTTCCTGCACAAGCCTGAGGCCCTGAGTTTGAATCTCCAACAGCACCCCCCACCAAAGCAAATGTACACACACACCTGTAACCTGAGCGCTGATCGGAGTGAGACAGGAGGATTGCTGGGATCTGGTGGCAACCAGGTAGCTCTAGGGTCAGTGAGAGATCCTGTCTTAAGGAAATAGGTGACGGTGACAGAGAATGTCGGCAGTGCAAATTGATTTTTGTCAACTTGACACAAACCTAGACATGCCTGGGAAAAGTGAATCTTAACTGAGGAAATGCCTCCACAAGACTGGCCTGCAGACGTGTGTGGTGTGGGAGGACCCAGCCTACTGTAGGTGGTACCACCCCAGGGCAGGTGGTCCTGGGTACTGCTAGAAAGAGGGAACCATCTGAAAAGCGTCTGGCAATGAGTGGGGCACGTGGTGGGTGGTGAAGCAGCTGCGGTGGCTTCTGGGACTTCAGAGGCAGAGCAGTGCTGCTGAGTACATTGGGATGTGTGGGACCTTCCTCCCTAAGTTCCAGTGACTCCTCTGCTGGCAAATGATGGACAGCATAGAACATCTCCAGGGAAGATCCCACCTTCTCGGCTGTCACTCACACAGTGCAACTAAGTGAGAACCAGAGCAGTCATCCCAGCAAGGTTTGCGATTATATCTGTGTTCTGCTAGAATGGGAGTGTCCAACAGCCTGTAGCCAGGCAGGAAGTTGACTAGAGCCCTGCGGGATGGGCAGTTCTGGATTGTCTTGGTTACTTTTCTAGCTGCTCTGATCAAATACAACTCAAGGGAGGAAGGGCTTATTCTGATTTACAGTTGGAGGGTACAGTCCATCATGGTGGGGAAGGCAGCTGGTCACATGGCATTCACAGGCAGGAAACAGAGAGAGACAGGGGAATGCTGGTGCTGAGCTTGCTTTCCCCTCTTCATTCAGTTCTGGGCCCCGTCCCGTGGGATGGTGCCACCCATGTATGTATAAGGTGGGTCGACCCTCCTCAGTTCATATCATTTAGAAATCTCTCCCAGGCATGACCGGAAGTTTATCTTCTAGATGACTCAAGATCCTGTCATGCAGGTGAGAACTATTTGGAACCCCCACGTGGCCACTTCCCACCTCAGAACACAGGGAGTCAGAACAAAGCTCCTCGGTAGACACGACCTCCTGCTTCAAACCACCCACATTGCTGCTCTTTCTGCAGGGTAGAGGAACATTCGTGAGGTCTTGAGTTCTGCAGACAACACCAGAAGCTGTGGGTGAAAGGCAGGCCCACGGAAGATTTCAAACTCTGGCTTGCTTCCTTCCAGACCCTCCACATCAGATGTTGCTATACTCAGTTGACTTCAGACGGGTGTCTCTGTCATCTAGTTCAATGGGGTGTATTGGGGGTGACTGGCAACCCCGAGGACTGCTCCCTTCTGTTGACTGTCTGTTTCTGCATGTTGGGGAAGGTCATCATTAACATGCAGCTGAAAAATGCACAATGGCTAGAGAGGAAAGATGCAGGAGGGGCTGCTGTTCCTAACTAAGCCTATAGAAGGGAAGCACTTTCAGCTGGAGATCTGGGGAACTGGGCGTTTAAGACTCAGAAGCTGGAGAGATGGCTCCATCAGTGGTTAAGAGCACAGGCTGCTCTTCCAGAGGACCAGGGTTCAATTCCCAGCACCCACATGACAGCTCACAACTGTCTGTAACTCCTGTTTCAGGGGATGCGACACCCTCACACAGAAATATATATGCAGGTAAAACACCAATGAACATAAAATAGAAATAAAATGTTAAAATGCCATAGATGCTGTGCATCTCATGCATCTGTGTCTCTAGAAGATGTCCTTCCAGCAGATGGGGTGGATGACTATCACTGTGTCAGAGAGATGTGGCTGACAACAGTAGCATGGGGCATCCCAAGGCCCCACTTATATAGGATATTAATAGGATTTCAGTAGGTTGGCTGGCATGTAATTTAATGCTCAGGGAAGAGCAATAGTGAGGACTAGGATACCACCTTAGTTCGTAAAGCTCAATCCCCAGCAGCCCTGTAAACATCTGGGCATGGAGGTATGAATTTGTAATTCCAGTGCTGAGGAAGTGGAGATGAGACAGGGAGATCCCTGGATCCCTTATTATCTACGGACCCAAGGATGATCTTGAACCTCTGATTCTCTTTCTTTCACCTCCTGAGTGCTAGGATAATAGGTAGGTACCACCACAACCAGTTCACGCACATGTGCTGGGGATGGAGTCCAGGGTTTCACGTATGCTAGACAAACACTTTATCAGCTGGGCCACATCCATCCATCCGTCTGTCCATCCATCCATCCATCATCTATCTTCCTTGAAGAAAGGGTTTATTTGAGTGTACAGTTCAAAGCATAGTCCATCATAGCAGGGAAGGCATGGTGGGGCAACCCTTTACTTTTAAAAATGTGATGTAATAGCTGCACACCTTTATGAGGAAATTCTAGTAATTCAGTACTAGACATACAGTCTAACGACCAGATCAAGCCAGCAAGCAAACTCATCAACAAAACCATTAGTCATTTTTACATGCTAGAAATTGGCATGAGTGTAAAAACATGGGTTCTGGACAACTAATTCAGGTTCTCATGATTATAAGGCAAGAGCACTGCCAATGGAGCCATTTCCCTAGTCATTTTTAAATGTGTCTAAGATTATTTTAACCAATAGTGACCCTGTGCTAAATTAAGTAATAACCAGAAGAAATCTCTCTGTTGTTTGTCTTGGAGTGTCACTGAATTTCTCTGCTCTACACCATGATGATTAATTCATTCCAATTAATCATCTTATACTTCATTTTATTAAATTAAAAACTTAAAAATTATTTTATGTCTTTAGGTGTTTTGTCTGCATGCATGCCTGTGTAACACATGTATGTATGGTGCCCTTGAAGGCCAGAAGAGGGCATTGGATGCCCTGGAATCTGAGTTAAAAACAGTTGCAAGTTACCATGTGGTTGCTGGGAATCAAACCTGGGTCCTCTGGAAGAGCAGCCAATGCTCTTAACCACTGAGTCATCTTCCAGCCCACTTCATTTAAAACAACAACAACAACAACAACAAAAGCAGTGGCATATGCATGCCATCACACATGTGTGGAGGTCGGAGGACAACTTCACATACCTGCCCTTGCTTCTACCTCACTCGGAACAGTGTCTCTTGTTTGCAGCTGCATGTGCCTGCTACCTGCTCGGCCAAAAGGAGGACAGTTGGCCTGCCATGAAAGAGAGAAGCTGAACGGGTTGTGGCTCTGGCTGCTGGCAAATAGAGTTATCACATCCGCACCTCTTTACGGAGGTGTAGGCCCTGCCCCTTAGCACCACACAGCCCTTGGCTGTCCCCCAGCCTGCACCTTTTCTGGTGGGCAGGCTCTTGACAAGGCACTGTCGCTAGGGCAGCATGATTTATAATTGCATTTAGCAGAATCAAATCAGAACTGTGAAGACTCCCCTTCTATCTGGCACACATCACTGCGGTTCTAATTATTCACACGTTTTGGCAAGCGGTCTGGTGTTCCCTTACCAAGCTCCTAATCCCAGCAGATCAGTTAAAATAAATGAAAGAGAGAATCAAAAGGCACTTAAAAAATTCAACTGTTCTCCAAATGAGTTTGAACAGGCTCCAGATAACTAGTGGTTGCAGCTGAATGGCATTTAAAACCTAGGAACCCTTCTGCCTGCCCCTACCTCAAGTCCCTTCCCTCACCCCTGCCTATAGATTCCCTACTTAAGGGTAACACTTGAAACCAGGGGCCTGACATGGTTTCAATGAACAGCATTTAAAACTGGAGAAGTACAATCACTACCACAGGACCCAATCACAGTTCTGCCCCTACCCCCAATAGGTAATGTGAGCCTGACCCAGGACTAATGGTTATGACTTCCAGAATATATCTAATAAAGAGCTCTCCAAGTTCAGGAAGTCATTACAGCAAAAATTAAAGCCATGTTCTGAGCTCAGGATCTGGGAAGTTTACACACACACACACACACACACACACTCAAAATACATTCATTGAAGACTCAGCATTTGAGGATCTGAAAGAAAAAAATGCTTAGCCCAGCAAGATAGCTAACTAGATAAAGGTGCTTGCTGCCAAGCCTGATGACTTGAGTTCAATGCCCAGGTCCCACGTGATTGAAAGTATTGTGTAACAGTTTCCTGAGACTGAAACATTCCACTCTTGCAGGGAAGCTCCTTAAGGAGGAAGGCAAACAACTAAAAGTAGCTTTAGGAAGTCCCTGAAACCAGTCAGATTCACTAGACCCCTCCTGGCCAGAGTATGTAATAAAAGCTGAGAGTCCTTCTCTGAGGAGCAAAGCCAAGCTGCAAGGGAAATTCTCAGGGGAAGATAAGCTGCCTGAAAGAAACAGAAACCAGCTGAACTGCCTGGGAGAGGTTTAGACTAACAGAGGCATGTGAAAAGGACACACTTCAGGGCTGGAGAGATGGCTCAGAGGTTAAGAGCACTGGCTGCTCTTCCAGAG
>LOJH01001767.1:35732-46577 GCA_001685095.1 Ellobius talpinus
TGTGTGTGTGTGTGTGTGTGTGTGTGTGTGTGTGTGTGTGTGTGTGTAGGAGCCCACAGAGGTCACAAAAGGAGACCGAAGCCCCTGGAGCTGGAGTGATAAGTCCTGTGACAGATGTGAGTGCTGGACCAAACCTGTATCCTCTGGGAAAGTATCATGTTACCATAACTACTGAGCCATCTCTCTCCAGCCCTGCACTTGTTTCCCTGGAGAGGGTCTCTCACTGGAACCTGGGGCTCGTGGATTCTGTCAGGCAGGCTAGCCAGTCTGACATCTGGAGGGGCT
Source organism: Ellobius talpinus (assembly GCA_001685095.1). Lineage (NCBI taxonomy): Eukaryota > Metazoa > Chordata > Mammalia > Rodentia > Cricetidae > Ellobius > Ellobius talpinus. Next base: position 36,018 of record LOJH01001767.1, read on the forward strand.
GGGGTTGGCAGGGCCTGGGAATGGTGAGCTGCACATGCAAGGGTTGTAATGAGGCTGAGGAGAAATGACTGCGTGGTACCCTGGAGGTTAGGGGGCAGAACCAGAGAACCACATCTACAGGAGAGGGCGGCCATGAGGTCAGTCCCAAGCACAGTGAGGGTTGAGACAGGTGGTGACTGAGCCAGCACTATCTGTAAAGGGACCAAAGCTCTTTCCGTGGGATTAGCCAGAGACCTGCCTAGACCCTAATGACACGACCTGGGTGTGATCAACAAGCAGAAGGAAATACCAGTTTCCAGAAACCAGATCTGTCCAACACAGTGTGAACAGCCAGGTGACTCTAGCCCTCCGACGAGCTGTCTGGTTGAGATGCACTGGGGATCTGCTACCATATCCTAGAAATGTTCCTCCACACTACAATGCCTGTCCCAGAGCCCTGGCTGCATTGTCAGCAACTGTGGAGAAAGGGGGAAATTGTGGCATGTACTAATCTGCTAGGTATTTTCGTTTATGTCTCTTCTGAGACAAGTTCTCACATTGTAGCCCATGCTGGCTTAGCACTTAGTAATTCAAGTTGGCCTTGAACTCAGTATGTAGCCAAGGCTACCTTAGAATTCACTAAGTAGGCCACGCTGACCTATAATTTACTGTGTAGCTCTGCCTGGTCTGGAGCTTACTCTGTAGCCTTTACTGGCCAAGAACTCACTGTGTAGCCCAGCCTGGTCTAAGACTTACTGTATACTCCAGGTTGTCATTGAGCTCACTATGTAGCCCAGGCTGGCTTCAAGTCACAGCAAATCCTCCTGCCTCACTCTTGCCAATGCTGGGATTTGCAGAGATGCACAACCATGCCTGGTTATTAGCTCCATTTTGCAGGCAGAACCTATGTGAGCCATTAGTTGTAAGATGACAGACCCCATGTTGGCATCACTCTCTGCCCACCAGCACCAACTTTCACTTCCCCAGCAGGCGCCTGGGACCCCTACTCGTCCTGTTTGACTGTTAAAGGCATGCACACCAAAATGCCTCCTAATTACCACTTTCAAGGTAGATGCAGCCATTCCCTTGGATTCCGGCTGCCATTAGTTTTCCTCACCGATTTATCCTTAGCTACTCTCCTTGAATCTCTGCCTGCCTCCCCTGAGCCCTTTTCTCCCCTCGCCTCACGGCTTGTCAGCACGCCTCCGTCCCCGGGAGAGATGGAAAGCCTTGTAGAGCCCATTGCGCAAACATACATTCCTATTCATTTATCACATTTAGCATGCGTACTTCCACTCTCATCAAAACCGGCCCCAGCTCGCTAACTCATTTCCCTCTCCCAATTACAAATTAGTCCATTAGGCTGTCTGCAGTAGGTCCTCTGCTGCGCCTTGGTAATGGCTTCTGAGATTTCCATCATAATCGTAATGGCTCCCTACGCAGCCATGAGGGCAGATGGAGGCCGCCGGTGGGTAATGAGCTAGCAGGCTACCAAAGGGCACAGCCCTGGGCTCATTATTTAGTCTTGGCTGTTTTGTGAAAACAACAAGAAAGGTAAAATGCTGAAGGGAACACTTTAGCATATTAAATTAACACTTCTTGAAAATTCTCTCTGTAAACATGCCATATTTTCCCTTTATGCGCCATCCCCAGTGCCAGAGCACTCTGCGGAGGGTTGGCTGAGGGGGTTGGGGTGATTCGGAGAGAGATGGGAGAGAAATGAGACAGAAAAAAGAGGACAAGATGTGTCACTCGGTAAAGCTTCCCGACATGCTGGAAAAGCCATCTCCACACAGCTGCTGTCTTCCCGCAGCTTGCACACAGCCTGCTCCTGAGAGCCCCGAGACACCAGCCGCTGACCTCTCCTAATGAGGCCACGTCATTTAGAACTGCTTTAGCGCCAGGTCCGCCACAGAGGCTCTGCAGAGCCGAGATGGCATGCTGTGTGCTGCTGTGTAGGATGCCGGTCTACATTTTTAAACTAAGGGAAATACAAAAGAAGAAAGACAAAAATGAACAAGCACAAAACCAAAACAGACAGAACAACAACAACAAATCACCACCATCGTCACCACCCCTGGGATACCACTTACTAACCAGTGCAAGGTGGCGGGCAACAAGAATACTAACTTGGGCCTAGCCCACTGGGCACCCGCATTACTCTGACCAGCACAGGGTTCCTAGAGAAGAACCATGGCTGATGAGTACTGGTTATCCAACCAGGTTGGACGACTTCCACAAGACAGGAACTCCCAGCGTTGAGGCTACTGAGACCACACCCTTAATCCTCCGGAGGCAACCCCATCCTGTCCCAGCCTGACGCTATCCTGCAGTGTGTTGACCTCTTCGAGAGCCCCACAGGCACCCTGCGTTGTAGGGCTTATGTTTTGGGTTGCAATGGGAGAACATGTCACCCCACCACGCTTCCTACACATTCTTGATAAGGTTTGCCGAGCAGAGAGACTTCTATCTAACGGAGATTTTGTTCTGATGTTTTCAGTCTTACAAAATGGCCTATCTTCTACTCTCCCTGACAGGTAACTGAGCCTCAAAAGGTATTTTTTTTCCTCTGTGGGGACTTGTACTTCATTTTCATGAAATGATCTCCAAACATGTCTTTCTTTCCTGGAGGGAAAGAGGGCTTCAGCAACAGGCTGGTATAGAAATCCAGGGTCCAGCACCCTCCCTGAACACAAAAGAACAGGACTGTAGGTGCTGTAGGTGGCACCATTAAGGCTAACAGACTGAAGGAACAAAGAGGTCTGGTGAAGGGAACCAGCCTAAGCAGACGAGCTCAGAGCTGTTTCTATTGCCCAAAGAACCACAAGTCAGAACAGGGTGAGCTGACTTTGAGGTCTTCTCTTCCTGATCTCAAGTCACCCTGAGGCCTGGAGATAGCTCAGCTGGGAGAGTACTTGCCTTGTAAGGATGAGTTTGATTCCCCAGCATCCACATTAAATAATAATAACGATAACAAAAGACATGACTAGGAGCTGGAGAGGTGGCTAAGCAGCTAAGATGCTTACTTCTCTTGCAGAGGAGCCAGGCTCAGTTTCCAGCACCCAGCTCTAATTCTGGCTCCTGAGACCAGGTACCCTCTTTCACAAGGAACCTGGAATGCACATGTAGCACACATAAACTCAGGCAGGCACATATATACATATATAAGTGAAAAATTAAAAACTATATTTAAGAAGGTCATGTGTGGAGAGGTAGGAAGGGCTCATGAGCCTGCAGCCCTGGCTGAGGAGCTACTGAGAGCTGTCAGCTGCTGGTGGAGGGAAAGGCGGTTTTCTTTCTTTAAGGGTATAGCTCCAGGTAGGTTGACCAGGCTCCAATGGATGGGCCCACACCCACAAGTACAAATTGGACTCGGTGAGTTATTAAAAACAATAAAACAAAACAAAAAACCCAAGAGGACATGAAGTTGGAAGAGAGATTTGGGAGGGGCTGAGGGGAGGAACAACTAATAAATATGAGCAAAATACACTGTTTGCATGAATAAAATTTTCAAAGAACTAATTTAAAATGTTGCGCTTTAGAAGTTGTTGGACACGGTGGCACATTCTTGCAATCGCAGCCCTGGAGAGACACAGGAAGGAGAGTAATATCTGGTGCTCACTGGCCAGCTAGCCTAGCCTACCTGGTCAGTTCTAGGTCAGTGAGAGATCCTGCCTCAAAAACCATGATGGGAGGCCCCAGAGAAATGGCACCAGGGGTTGACTTCTGACATCCATGATAGCCCAGAGCACATGCATGAGTGCATGCATGCATACATGTGCATGTGCGCATACACATACACACGTGCATGCACCCACCCCCCATGCTCAGCCTGAACTTTTCCTAGTGTGCTGGAGGCTGGTCTTACCCCCATCATCTCATCCTGGTCTTTAGTGGCTTTTCAGTTCCTGTTTACAATACTATGGGGTGCTTAGGCTTTTCCCCCTCTCCTCTCTCGTTTCAAAGGACACTGAAGCCCAACCAGGAAGGAGTAATTCTCCCCAGAGACACAGAAGAGCAAAAGGCCTGGCTTGTCTCACCGGGAGAGAGAAAGTTAGGTCCCTGATTACCCAGGAGAAGCTAACCCCACCACCAAATCCTCACGCAGGATTTCCTCTAACCTCAGAAATCTTTCCAAGCAAACCACCCACTCCCAAAGCAGTCAGCGGACCCAGGTGGATAGAAGTCCTACCTCCCACAGCAGGGTCTGGGTCTAGAGGAGTTTAGGACTGTGGGCTGCTGTAAGGAGAGTGGAGAACTGTCAGCATTGCTAGGCTGTAAAATAGGAATTTATGAGCTGTTTTTGTTAAAATTTTCCGATATGGATTTTTTTTTGAAAATGAAAAGGATGGATGGTTGGGAAGCAGCAAGATGTTTAATCAATGTCATAAAATATAACATTCATTGGGCTTCTAAAATGAAATTAATAATCTGTGTAGAAGTATCATTAGGAGATAAGTGACAACTCAGGCTTTGATTTGTAACTTGCAACAAATCTTACTTCTATATAATTCAGGCATTTTTAAGGGATATTCATCTTTATTAAAATGTAACCTAGACTTTGCTTCCTGGCTTCACTGTCAAGCCTCTGTTTCCCTCCAGGGCAGACCACCAAATAAGAGAGGATACGCGATCACACACATGCTTTAAACTAACGAAGACAGAAATATCATATTTAAATTAAATTGGGATTTCTCACTTTCTGCTTATCAAGGGAACTTAACTCTCTTTAATAAATTTTTCTGCTCTCTCTATGTTGGCTGAAATGCTGGCTTGAGCTGACTGTGTCAGAATTGAGGTTGCTCTTCAATTTGGAGTGCCAAGCTGAATGTCAGCCTCCTATGTAAATCATAGAGCCATAGACTATTTCAGGGGTCGAGTAGATGGCTTGGTGGATAGGGGGCTTGGAGTGCAAGTATGGGGAACAGAGTTTGGATCCCAGAATCTATGTTAAAAACTCACTGTGATGGACTATACTTGAGTCCCCAAGCTGGAAAGACGGGAGACAGGAGGACCCGAAGAACATGCTGGACAGTCAGCCTAGCATAACTGGCAAGTTCCAGGCCAATGAGAGACCCTCTTCTTAGGGAGGAAGATGGTATTCCAGAGAAAGGACACTGGAGGATGATTCTTGGCCTATACATGCACACACACACACACACACACACACACACACACACACACACAGACATGTCCCTGCACCCTTACAAAGATGCACACACATGGATAGTAAAATAACAGACAGGCATCATGACCACCCCAGGCTGAGTTAGATATAACTATTCTTCCACTCACACTGAAGACTGCAATTCTGGGGGCTCAGTGAGGAAAGTGCTCCCTGTGAATGAAATCAGGAAGACCCGAATTCCAATGTCTTGCACCGATGTGAAAGCGAAGAATGCCTGTGCACACCCAAACCCTCAGCATGGTGAGGTGAGCATGAAGAAAGGCCGGTTCCAGGAGCTCGCTAGTAGGCCAGCCTAGCCCGAATGGTGAGCTTCAGGTTCAATGAGAGTCCCTGTATCCACAAGTAAGTGGAGAGGGACATCCTCTGCTAGCCTCTACATGAACTAGCACAGGACACACATGTGCATATTGCACATACACAACACATGCCAACCCCCTCCACACACAAAGGAAAATTATCATTCCACACTTATAAGTGACACATGTATGTACAGCATATGTAAGGCATGAAGAGGTAGAGAATGGATGGACAGTGGCCTTCGCTCTTGTTCACACAGCCCATTAGCAAGCCTCAAACTTCACTGATGGTCCATACGGACTTGGGGGGTATTCAGAATCAAGAACGGTGAGGAAAGAACCATCATCTTCATCAGATCCCTCCCTCCTTCCCCTCCTCTTTACCCCCTGTCTATTTTGACATCCGAGATCTTACAGATTCATGTGTATAATTAGAGTGCAGTACAGGACAATCAACATTTCAGAGCTGAAACATACCCAGGGAATAAGGGCCAGGGCCTCGACCACCCCTGACAGAGGGAGAAAGTGATCTGGTGGAGGAGCCGCTGTCTACAATAGGCAGGAGCTCCTCTGGGGCTCCTTGAGCCCGTGTGAAACGGCTCCTGTGGGTTCAAGTACACTGGGATGGAGCTCATTTGTATTCATGGTCCTTTTCTCTCCCTTAAATTCCTCTCCCTACCTTGACCTCTTAGATAATTGCCCTTAACTAGACTCTGCCCCCTCCCCTCTCAGACTGTGATGGAGGCTAATCATACCAGGGAGCCACAGGAGTAATGGCAGGGGGATGAGGTGCCCCAGAGGTAGGGGCTGGGATGAGCTGGGTCTTGGGCATGATAAATGGAGGCAGAAAGTCCTTATGCCCTTAAGGCTTTGTCCTCCAGTAGTTTTAGGGATGAATGCTCCATGTGACAAACTGAACACTTTTCTCCTAAACCCTGGGAAAAAAAAATCTCATTACAACCATTTATCTTCGAAGAAATCAAAATGCGCCCTGTTCCCCACCTCCCAAGGAAAGGTTAGGTCTTTTTGCTCAAGCCTACGGACTTTAACCTCATAAATATTCCCAGCCAAAAGATCTTATTAAGAAGGTATGTCTCCCAGGAGCATAAAACCATCAAGCTGTAAATTTTATTTAATTTCCCATGAGATCTTACGGCCTCATACATATAATTAGAGCGCAGTATAGAGCACTTTTTGTGTTTTGTCAATAAATCACCGGGGAACAATCAACGTTTAAGAGGACAAGCTGTAATGATTTTTCAGACCCCTAAGCAATCGCGCCTCCACGATGGCAAGCCAGTCTTTAACCTCATCTAACTAGGACTGTGGACTGTGGTGTCAGATAGGGCCCCAACACTTAATCCTATTAGATTCCCCAGCCCAGACAATAACGGCACAATACCCAGGGGACGTATTGATCTTGATGTGGCGGTCAGGAGAAGATGAGCCGACCCAGTGACAGTGTTTTTATTAAGTGTTTACAAATTAAATACCTGCAGTTCTGAGACAACTATGAGCAGAGCAAGCAGAAACGGATGAGGGTGAGGGACTGGGCAGCAGGCTTGATGCCATTCCCAACAGCTCCCTGACTTATTTTTGGAAAATGTATTTATTCGTTACGGATGTCAGAGGACAACTTGAGGGAGTGGATTCGCTGCTTCCACCATGTGGGTCCTGAGAATGGAACTCAGGTCATTAAGTCCGGCATGTGCCTTTACCCACTGAGCCATCCTGCCAGCCCACCTCTGTTTTCATTTCCTTTTTCCTCCTTCATGACCCTGTGCTCTCTGCTGTCGTGTCCTTGAACATCTCATGGCCACTCCCCGGAAGTCCTGCTTTGTCACTGTATTTCTTTTTTCCTGGCAGCACCAGGGCTTGAACCCAGGACATTGTGAATGTAAGCATGTAAGTCAAGCCCTTTACCTCTGAGTATTACCTGAGCTGAGCTGTACCTCTAGTATTCTGTCCTCCATGGCTTTGGTGGCCAGATTTTCCACAAAGCCAGGATGCTATGAAAGAAACTCCGTAAGAATAATTTTAAGCTTGCAGGGGCCACAAACTTACGGCATGGTGTTAACGTGTGTAAGAAAATGCTGGGTGGGACTGCACAAGGGAGAATTCTGCTCCTCTGGGTTATCTTCATATTGATTTCTAAGGGACTCCATAACCTGTCGCCTATTTGAGGACTGGCCCAATAGTTGAACCACATTAACTTCTTTCAGTTGTCTCCCCTATTAGAACCTGTTTTTAAAAATCTGTATGTGGGCACATGTAGGTCAGAGGACAGCCTCTGGTGATGGTCCTCACGTTCCATCTCATCTAAGGTGGAGTCTCCGTTGCTCACCTGAGTATTATGCCAGGCTACACAGAACTCAGCTTCTGGGAAATTATCTTGTTTCCATACCCCTGCCCAGCTTTTTTTTAAAAAAGGGCAGGGATTACAGATATATGCACAACTATGGCTTCTGAGATTCCAAAGTCAGAGCTTCACGCTTGTAAAGCAATCAGTTTGCCCACAGGTCATCTTCTCAGCACCTAAAATGTATTGAAAAGTCTGGCTTTCTTAGCCAGGTGTACAGCACTTGCCACTATCTACCCTGAATGTGCCCCTCATTCCTCTGTCCCGTGAGATCTCTCCACCGTCATCCACAGCCACATCTCAGGGCCACCTTCAACTTTCAACAAGACATCTGCTGTCCTCACACTCCCCGGTGGTTTTCCTCCCTGCTCTGTCCTCTTCCCTGACCCAGGCACCACTGAAATTTCTCCTACTCTGACACCTCCAAGTATGATGTCCTCTGGGCTCCTATGCTCTCAGCATTTCCTGCCAGGATAGTATTAGTCCCACTTCCTATCTCATCCATGATACTTGGGGAGCTCTGAGGCCTTCCTTTTCCCCTTTTCCTTCTACTATACAGGAGCCAAAACAGGAGGACTCACCATAAAATGGGGCTGTGGTCAACTGTCTCACTGTGTCACTGATAAATGTGTCTTGGGTGTGAGAAACATCTTGTTTATCTGGTTTAAAGAGAGACAGTTGTCCGGTGATTTCTTTTCTTCTCAAGAGCTGTCTTGGACTTGGACCAGTAGCCATGGCAACTAGAGCAGAAGAGTACATGGTAGGCAGATCTATGGTACTAGTATTGGGGCTCTTAACACCTCCTATAGAAGATGGAAAAAATGATGGCCAGGATACACTCAGCTAATGTCCCTCCATCTTTCCACAACTGCAAGTAATCTTGGGAGTTGCTAGAGAATATGAGAAGTGGTAGGGAAATTAAAATTGGAACTTGATGATGCAGCTTCCAGAAGTCCTCATCCATGCTGAGGTAATGCTTTGGTATGAAACAACCATTTTAGGGTTCCCCATGTGCCTCTAAGTAAACTTCTCACCATCTTGTGTAAGCAAGAACAAAAAAACTCAACTGTCTCAACAGTGACTTTGGTGAAATTGTACTTTGGTCTACCACTAATGCCTATCTGGAATGAATAGGTATTTTTGCATCTCCCAGGAAAAGTTAATGCAGCAAACAGGATCTCATGAAGTCCAGGCTGACCTTGAGTTCTCTATGTAGTGGGAGAACTTCAATTTCTTATCTTCTTGGGTTGAATGTGTGGGCTACCAGGCCCCACTGGAAATCAACCCGTCATGGCACTCTGGTTTCCCAAAATGATCATAGGTGCTTTAAAAATTAGAAGGAAGACAGGGTGGTCCCTCTTCTGGACTGGTTCCTGCAACTCTCTTTCTGGCATGCCAATAGGAGACTGATCGGGAATAGGCATCCTAAGGATCTGCTCTGCTTGTGACTTTATGACTATAAGAATGTAATGTTAGAATCCAGCCACAGTCTGTCCTTCCCCCCTCACAGACGGGACAGGCACTGACAGAGCTATCAGGAGCTACTCGCTAACACACTTACAGGTGCCAGGATCTCTCATCTGGAAAGTGAATTTACATCGATGTGGGTATCTGTAGTCATGTATCCTACCCTCCACCCCCTTTCTAGCCTTTGGCAAGGCACTCAGAGAGCCTGGATACAGACTTATGCTATGAAATCTCCCCCCTTCCTTAGAAATAAGAAAAGAAGCCCCTCTTCTGCCACGGGAGCTATGATTCCTCTCTTCAGAGCTCCCGTCATGCTGTTTGTCTCTGGTGCTGGGGTCTGACCTCTCGGCGGACCCTCCACCAGGCTGTCATCTGACTGTCTGTCTGTCCGTGGTGTTAATAAGCTCATCAGTGTTCTTCTTAAAAGCCCCCATCCCAAATATAGTTCCCGTTTTCTGACCTGCTCCTGATTCATTTATAAATGACCTTTACCAGGCCCAACAGCTAAGCTGCACACACAAACATCAGTCTGTCACTGAGTATAACTGTGCTTAGATTCTTGACTCAAAGTTGTTCTACATATGTGTTTAAACACACACACACACAGACACACACACACACATACACACACTCCACTTATTTTTCCTTATCTCAACTGAGAGAAATATATTCCAACAGTGACATGAGGGATAAAGACAACCAAACCAAGAAATCTCTCAAGGAAATCTTGCCTGTTGCCTTTTTTCTAATAATCCAATATACTCTGCAAGCATTCCCAGGCAGTCAGAGAATAGTAGGTCTTATATATCACAGTTTGTATTTATTTATTGGCACTGGGGATAAATATAGGGATTTTTACACAGTAGACATTATAGTGTAAGTGAGTAAGCATTCTACTCATGACTTACATTCCTAGGCCCTCAATGAGGATTCTAGACAGGTGCTCTATCACTGAGCCACACCCCAGCCCCTCAATGGGGGATTCTAGGCAGGGGCTCTATCACTGAGCCACACCCCAGCCCCTCACTGGGGGATTCTAGGCAGGGGCTCTATCACTGAGCCACACCCCAACCCCTCACTGGGGGATCCTAGGCAGGTGCTCTACCACTGAACCACACCCGAGCACCTCACTGGGGGTTCTAGGCAGGTGATCTACCACTGAGCCACACCCCAGCCCCTCAATAGGGATTGTAGGCAGGAGCTCTACTGCTCCACTGCTGAGCCACACCTCAGCCCCTCACTGGGGGATTCTAGGCAGGTGCTCTACCACT
>LOJH01001768.1:14892-27690 GCA_001685095.1 Ellobius talpinus
TATTAGGAAAACACAGGGGAACAGACATCCAAAGAAGGAAGTTTCTTATTTCTTTTCTTTTCAGGGTAATTTAGGTAAATTATAGACATTTTCCTTTCAGAGCAGCAGACTATCAATAGAATTTTAAGTGTGGCTCATTTATATTAATGTCGTCAATTTAGACCTTCTTGGTTTCATCTTCCTTTATGATATCAGCCTTCAGCTGAAATTAAAATAATTTTTTAAGATTAGTAAGTTGCAAATCAAGAGCAGAATGTTTTGTGTGTGGATCCCAGGTTTGAGTAGAAACGGGAATAATTTCAGAGCAATCATCTTCTGTGCTTAATGAGTCTGAACGCATCCCATTCAAAACAATGTGAATGGGTTCAGTATAAAAGAATCTATTCCTTGAAAAATGAAACCACTTTGCCAAATCTGTCATAGCCCTGAAGGTGTTTCATCTTCAATAAACTATTTAGTGTCAGTCATATTGCTATCGTGTGTGTGTGCGTGCGCGCATGTATGTGTGTGTGTGTGTCCGTGTGTCTGTGTGTCTGTGTGTACACCAATGTGTCTGAGTGTTGGCCCATCTCTCTTACTAGGCAGAGTTATTTTGATCACAGTTTTGATCATAGTGCAAGTCAATTAGCCCCCATGTTTTGGGACTTGCAGTGGTGACAGCACATGGCAAAGGAAGAGGTAAGGTGGCACAGACCTCTTAGGGGGCACACACCAATGACCGATGACCTTCCAATAAGTCCCACCTGTTACCTACCATCCCCACAAAGTGCCAAGCTGGGAAGTAATTCTTAACACATAGCTTTTCTAGAACAATCTAGACACAGAGGAAAAAATAGAGCATACTCGTTAAGAAATATTTGTCTTTGAGGGTGGGTCAAGTAACAAGGAAGCGTGTGTTTGTGCCCATACCCCAAGAAGAAAAGGAAGAAACTCTGCTTTCCCTCAGAATGTGGGGAAAGTAGCTCAGTGAGAAAAAACAGTTACCCAGAATGAACAAGGCCCCAGGTTTAATCCCCAGTACTAGAAAACACCAACAAACATAGTCCAAACCTACTATTACACATTGAGGAGCCACAGCGTATGCCATATTCCAAACTGTATGAGTCTCAGGCAAAATGCAGGAGCCTCCCGGGGATGTTTGTACCATGAGCTAAACATTATGTGGTGTGTGACTATGTCACGCACGCTCCGCTATGCGTGATTCCTTGAAATGTGGTGCTCTCCATACAGTATCCTGTAAAGAGAGCAAGCTCATCCCTCAGCTACTCGCATTAAACGCCGTCTGTTCAGCCTTTTGTCACCAAGTCAAGGACCTCTAATAGTTGAAAGTCACTTGGGCCTGAAGAGAAATGGATGTTTTATATTATGCCATCAGTCATAAAGCTGTGAAAAGCAAATATTAATCGCATCCTCCTTTCTGGGAACCTAAAAGGGGCCAAGGGAGGCAACACTGAGGAAATGTCTCATGGGAGAGTACTTCTAACCCTGGCCCAAGCCGCAGCAGTGAAGCAAGGTGACTGAGTCAATTTCATTTCCTCCAGCCACTTTGACGAGCTGACTGCCTACCTATCTTGCCGCTTCCTCTACGCTGGCCTCCCATGCATGGCCACCCAGTGCCCCACTGTCCTTTGGACACCAAGTGGTCAGCTGTCCTCCCCTGTAAAAGGCTCACCACACCCTTTTCTCTTTATCTCCTCCAGCACCACTTCATTTGTATGTCATGCATGTGTCTTCATTTGCCAAATTTTAAAGTAATGATTTAACCAAATCCATAGGTAACATTTCATAAACCAGTTAATTACCTTAAGTGACTAGTGCTCAATGCGATAGTTACAGACACCGAGAGGGATCTCTGGGCTTAAGTGACTAAACCCATGCAATAGAGAGCAAGCAGTAGTCTGTGTAAAGAAAAAAAAGAAGAAAAGAAAGGAAAAAAGAGAGAGGGAAGGAAAGAAGAAAAGAAGGGAGGGAGGGAGGGAGGGGAGAGAGAGACGGGGGGAGAAGAAAAATCAAGACATGGGGAGGACCTACAGGCTTAAGCTCCTCCACCTCCTGCACTGGCCTGGCCCCCCTCTTCACACGCCTTCCTTTCTATTTATTTAGCTCAACTCAGTTGGTTCTGGCTGCCTTTGTGGATCAGGGCTAGCCAGTGGCACCGACTAGAAGATGAACCTAGGGCACTGTCTCTCCAGAACTAGAGTGCTGTGCTCCTGGACGGCACATAACCTTCAAAATGTGAGGTTACTTCTTCTGTGAAGTGTGACGCCACCTCCCAAAAGAATGAATTCCCACCGTAGCCAGCCCAGCACACACTAGGCCATCTAGAAAGCATGCTCGTGTGGATGCTGCCATATAGCCAGTGCTCATCCAGTGCAGCAAGGGAAATAATTGTACCTGAGGGTTTGTGAGAAGAGCCTTAGGGTCATTCCAAATATAAATGACCACCTCCACTCAATTCTTCTGTCATCCGTTGGATGTTGGGGATACAGAAGTGATGGTCCCAAATCTGTCCTTCTTTCGTATTGCCAGGTTAGCCGGACACATGGACACACACCAGCCTGACCCTGGGAATGCTCACAGGCATTGATATTCCAATTTTCTTTAAGACAGTTTACTAGATAGTGATACCATTCATTTAAGGTTCACCTACATCCGAGCAAAGACCAGGGGGAAATTCCTATGGATTTTCATGAGACCACTTACACTATGTAACCATCCTTTCAAATGATTCGGTTCCTTTACTTTGGAAATGGATTTGCTGCCAGATGGGCCAGTCACACATTCCTGAAGGCTGCAGGAATTAGCAGAGTCTTTGTGGACAACAACAGGCTGATATTTGATAGGATCGGATTTAAGCATTCACAGCATTGGACCAAGGAAATCTGTGTCTGATTAACAAATTGTCTAGAAATAACTGAACTAATGAAAATAACTCCATGCATAGAGACGCTCACCAACTATGCTCTAAAGTAAGCGCAAGATGGGGTTCTCAGTCAAAAATGGAAAGACGGGTTAGCAAATTGCTATGCCGGCACAATGGGTATTAAGCGATCACTCAAAAGTAGCATTATGGAGATATTATACCACATGGAAAACCCTCAGATAGCATATTAGGTAAGCAAGAAGAAAAGGGGCAGGGCTACATGTATACTCATGACAGGTATACATTGTTTTTACTAATTGCCAACAAACAGGAGAAGGGAGAATAGGAATATTAAATAACGGGAGATTTGTGGTGATTTTGGTAGCTTCTTTTGTGGGAATGCCTGCCTTCCGCCATTTACAAAGAAGATCAATCAATCCTGCATCAATTCAGGTAAGAAGGACCTGGAGGGAGGGACAGATTTTCAGCACTGAATCAAGTTCCTGTGAGTTCCTGTATGGCCTGCTTCACCTGAAAGCAACCTCTTCCACAGATGCACAAAGAATGCCCCCACGCCCCGAGTGACAAAGGTGGCTTCCTTGGCTTCCCACTGTAGCTCCAGCTCCGCAGTCCCCACATCCTAATGGCTGCTTTTATCCCACTAGGCAGAGTGATCTCATTAGAAGTCACCATGCTAATGGGAAATGCATTACCAGGACAAAAGATTTCATCATTCCCACACCAGGGACAGAATGGTGACAGAAGGTAAGCAGCAGATTTGCAGTCACTGAGGTGTTTCTTGCCTGGAAATGGAAAACAAATCTCCCTAGGAGGAGACACTAGGCACCCCAAGCTGGGGTATGGGTGAGACCCCAGGCCCTGAGTCCCTGCCAAAGGCTGGCTGCAAGGCTGGCTGCAGGGTGGACCACAGAGCCGGGAAGCAAGGGAGTATGCCTTTCCCAGATTCTGTGGGATTCAGTCACCTTTGGGAGTTCTCAGTTTCACTCACTAGCCACCAGTCCCCAAAAATCTTGTCCTTAATAGGGGCACGGTTGGGCTGCTGTTTCCAAGCATCCTCAAAGGCAACCCTCAATGTCCCAGCATTTGCATGAGGAAGGAAAGGGCGAGGCCAGCAGATACCCCGCTCACACCTCTCCTCAGTAGTATTACAAATTGAAGTGTAGAAAATAGTTATGAAGAACTGCAGAGTAACTGGAGCCAAGTTTACACTGGCAAAGTGTCCCTCGGGATAAGGGACCAAGGGTCCTTCAGCCTGCTGTCCCCAACAGAACCAGGTGTATTTTCTCTATCTTAAGAAGGCTTTGCTTCCGCTTCTCCGTGGACAGTTATTTGTAAGGTTCATTTTTTTCTCCTGGTTGATAGGGCTCAGGATGCTTAACTGAGCTGAGCACTCAGTAGGCCCTCAACACACTGGAGTGGAACTAACTCCAATGAACGGGAAGTCTGAACACTGAACTGAAAGACTAGGGAAGTTGCTCAAGAGAGCTAATGCTGGCCCAAGTGCAATTTTAAATTGCAGAGTAGTCACATCTTCAGAAAGCAAACATGGACCCAAGCATACTCCATCCAAAATATCCCTGCACTGTGTAACGGATCGTATCTGAATTAATGATGTCTTTTACTGCAGTTTTTGGTTTGTTGTTTTGGTCTGGGGAGGTGCTGCTTTATTGTGTTTTTTGATACTAAGTCTCCAATGTCTCATGCATATTTTGCAATTACTAACCCCCCTAACATGGATGGATTATCTTTCAAGTTGCTCAATAGACAAGTGTGACCAGTGGCCACCAGACTGGGCAGCTCAGAGGGGAATTCCAAAAAAAAAAGAAAGAAAGAAAAAAAGAAAAGAAAAGTTACAATGCAAAAACACCTTTTTTTAAAAGGAAACATTTTTGCTGTGACAATATATTTAATGACAAATTTTCCATAATCAACTTGGTACTGCTTTCAATTTGTTTTAGGTAGTTTTTCAAGGAGGGGGGCAGTTGCATGAACTTGCTTCCACGTGTAACAGCCAGAGGTCATTCAGGTCACTTTCTTCATGCTCTCCAGCTTACTTTCTGTAACAGTCCTCTACCTGAGTCTGGAATCACAGGATTCAGACAGACTAGCCAGCCAGGGAGCGTCGGAACCCATGCGCCTCTACTCCACCACAGCTAGGAAGTGACAAACGGGTACCTATTTTCTCCTTTGCAAATGTGGACAAATCTAGATCAGAAAAAGTATAAAGAAAATCTCAGATCAAGCCTTTGTCCACAGCTACACTTGCCATGAAAATCTAGTAAGCGCACGTACATGCAAATGCTGCTTGTCTGGCATAGAGTACCCCGGATGTTGCGTCCTACTAGTTTAAACAGATTAATAGCTGGTTGTGCTGTTTCGTTCAGCACTTTCCAAAGAGCTATATAATCTTCTTTTAAAGCTAATATTTCTTTCACATATATTTAAACATGAACTTATTTAACAGGGTCACGATGACATCAGCACCAGGGACCCAAGAATACCACAAGCTCCTCTAAAATCCAGCTGTTCCTTTCTTTCACCCTTCCATGGGGCTTGTCCCACACAGGAATCCCCTGACACACATAGTATTCAAGCACGGCGCAGGCAGGGCACCAGCACCCACTGTCCCAACACTGAGACTAAGCCCAAGGGCGAGTGAGGAGGATTATACTCTCTTTCTACTCTCCCCACCCCACCACCCTATGCCCCTGCTGCCCGAGCCTACATGAACTTGAGACGTGGACATTGTGAGCTGCTCGGCCGCTGGCAATGAAGAGTGAACAACAGCCCTGGTTGCCAGGCCAAGAGGTGAGACCCTGCAAAGGTCAGTTTACCTCAGTTTACCACAGAAATCAAACACAGCAAGTCATGATTCAGGACCCTACCCCATAGAAACCAACACTAACAGAGGTCTAGACACTGGCCAATCAGACAAGCACGTCCCTCCCTTTAGGGTAGGTGGCAGCTGGGAGAGAAATAAAGTTCCTTCCCCCAGGACTCTCCAAGGTTTCTGACGTCAGAGGGAGTGGTTATTGGCTCCAGTTCCCAGGTGGAAATCCATTAAGCTCAAAGGAACAAGGCTTCAACAGGTTTGGAGATAAACTTATAGGACAGCCTCCCCAAAGAATCAAGCAGACAGCTCTGGGCTCCTCAGGAGACAAAGGGGGGCAGGAAACTGGAGCAAAGCCCTGTGAGGGAGTCTGGGAAAGGAAGTCCCTAAGGCTTGTCAGTCCAGAGCTGTGTGACCAAGATCTTCATAGAACACGCATCTAAAGTAACCTTATAGGTCTGCAGCTCCGCAGATCCTCCCCTGCGAAGTGTTAAAACATGGATTACCTGGATGTGTTTTTCTCCACTTCTCTCCTCTTTTAATAAGAAAGCAGAAGCTACTGAACTATTTTCCTTACATGCTACACCAAATTTTGTTCTCACACACTTCCTTCGTACACACCTTAAAGAGCTCCTCCAAATCGCTGATCAAACAAGGTCAAGTCCTGTGGTTGGGAGACAAATGGCAGGCGTTCCGCTGTCCCTGACATTTCCCCAAGCTGACTCGAGCCAGGAAGTGCAGCAGCAAGGCAAAGTCATAGCGTGTGGAGCCTTTTCAGCTGCCTTGTGACCATGAAGCCACCAGCCTTGCTTGATTGAAAAGGATAATGAGAACATGGGCACTGTTGGCAGAACGGGGTCTGGAATCCTGATCAGCCCTCATCCTGTGAGCATGTTCCTGCCTCCCAAGGGCTCTGTCCCTGTAGAGTCCCCTTTGTTGTTTCAAGGTGAACATTTTTCTCTCTCCAGTGGAGGAGAGTACCTGCCAATCAAAAGTACCTGCCAAGCCAATTCAAACACACTGGGAGGGGTGGGTGAAATTTATGAGGTCAGTGAGGAATTAGTGGTAGTGTTTTAGATACTGTGGTGTTTCATTTATATTTAAGGGTTCTGACCTTCTAGAGACACATACTGAAGTTTGGGGGTCAAATGACATGAAATGTGAGGGTTATTTTTCACCATAAAGGAATTTATTGAATATGGGAAAGATTAGGAGATGATGGGGGAAAAGATTGGCTATTTGGAGATGACAGTTAAGACTGGTCAGGGGCACACGGAAGTGTCTTTCTATTCTTTCCACTCTGGTGTACATCTGAATTTTTACTATTTTATTAAAACAATAAGTAGTAATCAAGGAAAAAGAAACTAAGGACATCTTCCAAGGGCCTTCCTGAGAGGGCTACTTGTTCCCTCCTCAGCATCCCACTTCCCTGGGCTATCACAGGCCATTCAATATCAACAGCAGAAGGCAGGGTACATCCATCCTATTTCTCTTTAAGACTACAATCTTGGTCTCTATCTCCGTCTGCCTCAGGAGAAAGATTTAGCTTTTGATCCCCTGGAAGAAACAACATCCTCTGGGATATTGAAAATGACAGGAGACCGCCTACAAAACCTTACGGTTTACCCTGAGAGTCTGCAGGCATCGCCACGCTCTGGATCCAGGGGTTAACAGTGCATGACGAAGACACATTCTCGGTAAGAATTTAATTTAGCACAGCCCAGATGGCCTGATGAGACAAACTGGCAGCAGTTCCACAGGGCAAGCGGAAAAGCGAGGCTATAAAGCACAAGACAATTCCCATCTTTAAATTGCTTCCTCTCCGCACTGCCGGTGCCCAGAATTGTGGCTAACCGTCACCCTGCAATCTCAATTCTAGAAACACCCTTCACTGAAATAATTGGGCAAATTCACAAAGAAATCTGGGGGGCTGAGATCTGTTGTTAATGGGTGAAAAGCAGAGAAAACCCCCAAGTTCTCCTTAGAATGAAGCTGTTAAATATTTCATTAGAAAACAGTGAAGTTGTAAGCACTCATCAAAATGCAAAAGTCTGAAGTATGCCACTTAGTCAGCTGGGTTCTAGAACACGCCCTACAACAGAATCTGTTTTAAAACAAACCAGGAAGGAGTGGTACATGCCAGGGAATATTAACTGGTATTCCGGGTCAGTAACAATGAACTATATTTGTTGTCTTGGTGATTTTCATGATCTGGCTTTTTTCAATGTGCATGTATTTTAAAGGCACCCCTAAAAACTATTAAAAGCTTTTTTTTTCTGCCACAGAATCTCATTATGTACCCCAGGCTGGAGATGCTCTTGCCTCAGCTTCTTCTTTTCTGGTATTACAAAGGGGCACCACCTAGGTCACAGAAAAGATATCTTGCTTACAATGAGAACAAAATCATGACGGTACCTACGGCAGGAAAGACATGTTTCCAGAGCCAGAGAAGTCAGGGTGGTGCCCCCAAGCAAATAAAAGCGGCTCCAACAAGAAGAAGGCCTGTCTTTCCGCAGACACCTTGTACTAAACAATACTCTGTTCCAGGCATCATTCCAGGCCTTGAAATAGAATGAACAGTATGTTTTCCTTGCCCACATAGGGTTTTCAGCCTAATGGGATGAAAGTATCCATTGTGCCTGACTGGGAGAACATAGGGAAAGGGCTAACCCTACCTCCTCGGCAGGAATAGAAAAGGGGTCTTCAGAGATCCTGAGGGAGTGCTCAAGGAGCAAAGAAAAGCTATGGGGACAGCCTCTGGGG
This sequence comes from Ellobius talpinus, assembly GCA_001685095.1. Classification (NCBI taxonomy): domain Eukaryota; kingdom Metazoa; phylum Chordata; class Mammalia; order Rodentia; family Cricetidae; genus Ellobius; species Ellobius talpinus. Next base: position 23,370 of record LOJH01001768.1, read on the forward strand.
CATGATGGTGTGAGGAGCTGGGGGGGGCACCGAGCTAGGAATAACACAACACAGTTGGACCATGGAGTAAGGGGTGAGGCTAGGGAAGTAAGCAGACTCCTGGTACAGAGAGCCCCAAATGTCTCCCGGAAGCATCGGGACCCATTCTACGGACACCAGGAACCGCTGAAAGCCCTGGGCTTTCCCCAGGGGAGTCAGTCCCATGGGAGTACAGAGAAACAGCCACTAGTTGGTCCGCATAAGGAAGGATCTCTCAATACCCACTGTACACCTACAGCTGCGTCTGTGAATTCGGGGTTTCACATCAGGCGACCCAAGAGGGGAACTGCTGCCATCCTTGTCTTCCAAATGGGGAAGCCGGGACTCAGTAGAGGGCAGCCAGTTTCCAATCTAAGAAGCAGCAGATGTGGGCGTCCCTCCTAGGCTGACCTCACATGTTTGGGATTGGGAGCCGCTAGAACGGATATCAACTGTTTTCTCCCAGTCTCTCCATATTTACAGATGATCACAAATGTGTGCAACGATTTCTACCAAAAGAAATTTGGTTGCTATGCAATAAGAGGGAAAGTGGGGGGCTTTCTTGACCACAAAAATAAGAATTTTTTGTTTAAAGCAAGGAAGAATCAGATGAAATAGGATTTGTCAAGGGAGCTTTAATTTTTCTTCTTCCTCAAGAGAAACCATTTGGGAGCAGGTCTTTGTTTTTGACTTATTTTTCCAACAAGAAGACACAGGTGAAAAATACGAGGCAAAAACCAGGGGAAACACAAGCAGGGGAGGGCACAGACTTTAAATGGGGTCGGGGAGCTAAGAGCGGAAACATTAATATTAACGTGAAGAGCTGGGCCACACGAGTGCAGACAGAGGGAAAGGAATATCTCCAGTGATTCCCAAGTTATTTAAAGAGACACCGAAACCAGCATTTATGCAGACTCACTGCCAAGCAGGGAAAAAGAACAACCTTCAGTCAGAATACATTTGCAAAGCGACTATACTATCTACAGTAAAGCAGACAGAAATCATTAAAACAAACAAGCAACTTCTGCCCCAGGAAACTCCAGTGCAGTGGGGAGAAGATGCACACACACACACACACACACACACACACACACACACACACACACACGTGGTCTTGACCATGATTGCCTCAGGCAAGGAAACAGCGAATGGAACCTATAGCTACATGGAACACGTGCTTTGGCCACAGGTAAGATGACAAGTGGCTACCTGAGCAAGGGAAGGGGGTGAACAAATGCCAAAGAAATGCAGGAGAAGTGTTCAGAGGCCAACCAGAGGGCAGCAAGGTCTGCACGAACAAATCGAACTCTGGAAAGGAGGGATGTATAAGGTACATGTTGACCAGTTCATTTTAGCCTAAGGACCCTGTTACATAATACTCCCCACTTTTACTATGAGAAAATCAAGGCCCAGAAGAGTTAAGCTACTTGGAAAAAGTGTCACCACTAGCTAGAGAATCCATACTCAGTTTTGCCTGACTGTCCAGCTGCCTCGACATACCTCTTCATTTATGAAGCGCCAACTGTATACCTCCCTGGCAATGGTGAACACTGTAATAGCATATGGAGTACGTGCCAGCTTATAGCTACTCCCTTGAGTTCATGCACCTCAATATTTGATGGCATTGTTATAGGAAATTACTAATCGACTTTCAACAGCGAGAAACATCGCTGAATTCAGAGCACAGGATGAAGGGCGGAGACACTGAGACACTACTAGCTTAGCATGCACTTAAACAAAGCGACTGACTAAGCTATTTAAAACTTTGGCTTAAAATGCTGCTGCTTTTAGATAGGAATGCAAAAATGGTCCAACCACTTTGAAAAAGACTTTGGCAGTTTCTTATAGAGTTAAACATATAGTTACCAAATGATACAGCAATCCCACTTCTGGGCACTCAACCAAGAGAAACAAAAAATGTATGCTCATAAAAAATCTATACGCAATAGCATATAGCAAAGTTTCTTCACAATCACACCAACTGGAAGCAATCCAAATGCCCTTCAGAAGATTAATGGACAAGCACTGTGGTATATCCATCCATACAATGGAAAAGTATTATGCAAGATAGCAACAAACCTATTTACATAGGAATATACCCAATATAAGTAAATCTCAAAGAGTTGCTATGTGAAAAAACCCAGACTCAAAAAGATATATAACATTTTATGACAACATGGGAAAAGCAAAATTACAGGGAGGAAAACCAATGAGTGGCAGCTGGAAAGGTGAATAAAGAATTCCTGTCAGTTTGTGGTGGATGTGTGTGCCTGTGTATGTGCGGGTGTGTGGTGTTTGTTATGTTATTTTGCTGAGAGATGAAAATGTTTTATGTTCTAGTATAGTACTGCATATTAGGCAGATTAATGCTCCTTAAAGGTGTCCACACTCACTAGCCCCATTATATGGTAATGTTATATGATAAATGGGACTTTGTACACAGAATTAAGCTTGCTAATCATCAAACAATAGGATAAGAAAATCTGAGCTGATCAGGGAGTGAGCCTATAAGCCACTGACTTCTGCCGCTAACTTGAGTGAGCAGAGATATAGCTTCCCCCCTAGACTCTCCAGAAAGAGCACAACCCTACCAGCATCTGGGTTTGGACCCTTAGAGACCCAAAGCAGAGAAAACAGCCAACTTACTGGGTTTTTGACTTGTGCAAACTGACAAAATTGATCTGTGTTGTGCTAAGCCGCTAAATTTGTGACAACTTCTTACTTAAGCAATAAAAACCTAATGTAAGAGTCATCAAACACTGTTTTCCAAACCATTAGAACTATGCTCTTAAGAAAGCTCTAGTACTGGGTAGATTTTTTTTCTTTTAATTCTTTGAAAGATCAGTAAATAGAGTGGACCAGATGGCAAACTCTCAAGTACAGCCCGCTTCTTCATACCTGGATCCACAGTCTGTCAGGTGCCTTCCTTTCCTCTCCATGCACTCTGGAAAACTAACGCCAAGCTCCCAAGTCCCGAGGTCATTTTCCTCACCAGTGGCCAGTTCCGGGTTTACGGCTGACTGTGTGACTCTCAGAGCTTACACAGTCTCAAGGGAAAGGCTTATGTTCTCAGGATTGCAAAGGGAAATGCCCAACAAGAAGAAACTGAGGTAGGTAGGAAAGGCCATATCAAAGAACCGTTCGGAACTGGCAAAGCCAGAGATTTCCCAAAAGTGTAGATGCTTCACAACCAAGAGGCAGAGCCCCCAGTAATGGATTACTCACCAGGATTTTAGCAGCTAATGAAGGTGTCCTCTGAGAAACCCTATAAATCCAATAATTTTCTTTGATGAGATAATGTGGTACAAGAAAAAGGCCCCTCTCTAATCACAAGCCCTGCCCTCCCCTCAGGCCCACCAGTGCCAGTGGCTCTCCCAGTTCTCAACAAGCTGAACACAGCATTTCTTTTCTCTAGTTTTTATAGTCCTTTTAGTATAATTAATGTTCTCTTATAAAGTCCGCTCAGAGGAATGGCACTTGGAATTATTGTTTAACTATTTCCCACATCCTGCTGTCTGTAAAGTCAAGTCAGTAAGCTAAGTTGCTATATCAAAGCAGAGACTAGCGTGATCGTTTAGTCGGGAAAGTGCCTGCTACACAAGTATGAAGACCCTTAACGTCCACGGACGAAGCCAGGTGTCAGGGCACACGCTTGTAATTCCAGGACCGGGGACTCAAAGGCAAGGGCATCCCCGGCTCTCAGTGGCCAGTCTGTCTTGCCCAACTGGCAAACTCCAGATTCAGTGAGAGACCCTGTCTCAAAAAAAAATTAGATGGAAAGCAATTGAGAGAGAAACCTCAATGTCATCCTCTGGCTTCCACACACACGTACACATACACGAGTACACACACATTCACACACTCTCTCACACACACATACATGAGAAAAACTACACCAAAGATTTCCAGGCTAACAGCAGGTATTGCAGTACCATCTATGGGTAAGGCCCTAGAAAGTACAAAGGAGCAAAACCTGCATGGATCTTATCTGTACAACAGCTGACCCTAGATATGTAATCAAGTTAGCAATACTATAAGGGGAAGCGTGTGAGATCATATGTAAACATAGCAATACTATAAGGGGAAGCGTGTGAGATCATATGTAAACATAGCAATACTATAAGGGGAAGTATGTGAGATCATATGTAAACACAGCAATACTATAAGGGGAAGTATGTGAGATCATATGTAAACACAGCAATACTATNATATGTAAACATAGCAATACTATAAGGGGAAGCGTGTGAGATCATATGTAAACAGCAATACTATAAGGAGAAGCGTGTGAGATCATATGTAAACA
>LOJH01001768.1:33526-46575 GCA_001685095.1 Ellobius talpinus
TGTGTGTGTGTGTGTGTGTGTGTGTGTGTGTGTGTGTGTGTGTGTGTATACGTGAATGTATGTATAGGACCTCTCAATTACAACTAATCATACATCAGTTTCTAATTGTGTTTAGAATCCTGCAGAATGAACAGAATGTAGAGAAAAAACAAATCCAAAGTTCTTGACAGACCCAGGCCCCCATAATCACATTTATCCAATATATATTTAGTCTCCCTCCTCTTCTGTAATGTCCTGTCTTGATGCTTACAATCTAATTGGTACCAAACTTCTTGAGACGTCTTCCATTCAACTGTCCTGCTTTTTTCCCCCTAATATTTGTATAGGCCATTTGCTCTGCTGGACTGACACATTCCTGTCCATCAGTGTCTTGGTGACCTTATGAAGGCTGGTAGAAATGTGACCAGAGTCACCAAAGCAAGTGGAGAACTTATTAGAATACAAATGGTCTTACTTATCTATTCAAGAAGGTACTAAACAGCCAAGCCAGAGAAAGGGTGGGTGGGCTACTAGGACTCTGCCTTTGGGGCTATTATCTCAGTACTGATCTTGTTCTTACTCAAGACCAATCCCCACCTATCAGGAAACCAAGTGCCAACAGCTTGTCATTCTCCAGTATAGATAAGGATAGATGGTTTTTCCAAGTTTGGATTTGAAACCTCCCGGGAAAGGTCTATGAATGGTCCAGGATTAGGCTTGCATCCGCCACTAGCACAATAAACTAGAGTCAGAATGTTTGTAACTTCATGAAGGACTCTCATAAGAGGAAGGTTCCAGAAAGAAAACTGATGCATTCCCATGTCCCACAGAAACACATTGTCCCACAAGGACACCCAATAACTGGGTGTCCATTCCAGTTTGCCAACTGTTATTTGTCAAGCCTAAGACTACTTCTACAGAAAAATTTCCCTAAGAGCCTGCGGCTGGTTGTCCTTACTGCCTAGGCTCCTGTGTCTGCATCATTACATTGAGACAATGAAAACCTCCTTGCTTTGTGCCACCTGCAGCATGGAGTGCAGAGTAGCAAGCACACTGAGCAAAGAAGTCACCTGAGCACAAATCTGTCCTCTCTCACCTGTGGAAAGGTATTTAGTTTCCTTCAGACTCAGTTTTCTAGTCTCTGTCATTAGAATAGCAATACTGCCTCAGAACATTTTTAGAAAATTAAGAACATTACTTGTAAAGGTTTAGCATGGTGTTTGATATATATATATATATATAACACATATATATGTATTGGTTTCTATATATAATAAGGCAATTTTTAGATACTGTTATTATTGTTTTTTCAAGACAGGATTTCTCTTGTGAAACAGTTCTGGCTGTCCTGGAACTTACTTTGTAGACCAGGCTGGCCTCGAACACATAGAGATCCACCTGCCTCTGCCTCCCAAGTGCTGGGATTAAAGCATATGCCACCACCCAGTTATAGTATTATTCTTACTGAGTGTTGAATAAATGATTGTAAATAATCAGCTATTTAATTTTAGAATTATTTCTGTTGCTTCCATCTAGTTATACCCAGATGTTGTGAGATATTTGTACACTGTAAAAATGTATTGCTGTGATTGGTATAATAAAAAGCTGAATGGCCAATAGTTAGGCAGAAGGTATAGGCAGGACATCCAGATAGAAAGGACTCAGGGAAGAAGAGAAGGAAGGAGACATTTTAGGGAAAAAAAGGAGGTGCAAAATGGAAATGAGGTAACGCCAGGCCATAGAGTACAAATTAACATAAATGGGTTAATTTAAGCTATAAGATCTAGATAGGAACAAGCCTAAGCTATAAGGTGAGCTTTCATAATTAATAAGAAGTCTCCATGTCATTATTCGGGAGCTGTCTGGTGGGACAGAGGAAGACTCATTACACACAGGAATGCAAGCTTCCTGCCTAGCTGAGAAGACAGACCCACTGAAGTGAACGTTTCTAAACCATGGTAGGCAATACCCGTTTGGTTTTCTCTCCTCAGAAGCAGCTAAAGTGGTGATAGGGGACCTGTGATGCCCCTTCTCATCTGTGTCAGACTAGGCCTGTCTCAGACTCTGGCTCACAGACCACTTGTCCTTTGGAAAATCAGTGTTTACATTCGGTTGAGAGTTAGTGAGGACTGTAAGAGGTGATTCAGTCATTAGAAGGGATTAATACCTTTGTCACAGGAGTGAGCTCTTGCTCTCGTGAGACTAAATTAGTTACAGTGGGAGTAAGTACCAACCAGGCTCAGCTCCCTCTACTCTTTCTTGTTCTCTCTTTCCCTCACCAGGGGATCTTTCCCGTGGATGTTTCTTCTGGCTATTCACCATGTGTGAAGCAGCAAATGGCCCTCACCAGACAGAAGCCAAGCATGTGCCAGTGTCAGATCCATGAGCTAATCAAACCAATTTTTATAAGTTAACGAGCCTCAGATGGTTTGTGATAGCAATAGAAACAAAACCAAAACTTGGTATACCAGAGATGATGTAGCAGGCTTTCTTTTGGGTCACCAACCAGCTCCCAGATCATGACTCAGAGACTTCTTATTAGCTATAAATGTGCGACCTTATCCTATGTTTGTCCCACTAGCTCTTATAACTTAGTTTAACCTGCTTGTTTTCATCTACATTTTGCCTTGTTTCTTTGTTTTTTGTTTTGTTTTTATTTTGTTTTTTGTTTTTTACCTTTCTTTCCTTCTAGATGTCCTAGTTCCCTGCTTATTCCGTGGCTGACTGGCTGAAGGCAGCCTGGCTGGCTGGCCCCGGGTGTCTCCCTCTCTTTCTCCCTCATTCTCTCCTCTTCTCATCTTGAGCCTAGATTCATTCTCCTACTTATTCTCTTTGCCCACCAGCCCTGCCTATCCCTCTATTGCCTAGCTATCGGCTGTTCAGCTTTATATTAGACCAATCAGGTGCCTTAGGCAGGCAAGGGAACCAAATGCAACACATCTTTACATAATTAAACAAATGTAGCAAAAAACAAATGTAACACACCTTCCCATAGTTAAAGTAATAGTCCACAACATGAGGACATTCCTACTAACTTCCTTGGGTCTAATAGAGGATGCTCAGAACTCCATATACACTTGTTTCTTTGAGAGTCTCAGACCTATGAATAATCCAGAATGCTCAAAGACCTGCCTGTGTGTTAATGGGCTCCCTCTTCACACATCAATTCATCCATTCAACCATCTACTATTTACCAGGCAATAACATTTGCTCCCAATTGATAAGTGTGTGAAGTGAACCCTTACCAAGAAGGTTATCATAGGGACCCCATTGAAGAGGTTACCAATACAGACAATAAAGCGTTCAGTGTACCTGAGAAGATGGGCTAAAGAGGATTCAAGAAAAAAAAATACGAAGGCCCCCAAAGAGTAACAAGAGAGAAAATTTGAAACATTTAAATACATAAAAATGTAAACTGTGGGGCCTGGCGAGATGGCTCAGTGGGTAAGGACAAGCCATCAAGTCTAACAACCAAGTGCACCCCCTCTCACCTACATGATGAAAGGAGACAACTGACTCTTGAGAGTCGTTCTTGGACCTCCACAGGAGCACTATGGCTTACCTGTAAACACACACACACACACACAGACAGTCACACTCATGCATGCACACAAGGACACATGCATGCACAGACAAAATAAAGAAATAAAATGTAACTTAAAGCTTCTATGATTAAAGAATGGTAATAACGACAACAAAAAGTAATTTAATAAAACAAAATAATTTGTAAATTATATATATGATATATAGCTTATGATATATTCAAAATATATAAGAACTCACACCCAAAACCAAACAACTTAAGTTTGTTTTTTTTAAAAAGTTGCCAAATAACTGAATAGACTTTCTCTGAAGAAGATGTACAAATGACCGATAAGCACAGGAAAAGATAGAAGGAACAGCAAATTAAAGACTCTAAGATACATTACTTAAAACCTATTAGGATAAGAAAGAAAATGAGGGAAGAGAGAGGGAGACAGGGATGGGGAGGGAGAACGGAAACATTTGCAGTGTGAAGAAACTGACGCTCCTGTACACAGATTTTGGTAAAAATGGTAGAACTATTATAAAAACAGTATCATCCTCCCTCAAAAAAATTAAGGCATAGAATTATCATACAACCCAGCAATTCTACTTCTAGGTATATGTTCCCCGATCAACTGATAATTGGAACTTTGTACATCAGTGTTCATAGCAACATTATTCACCAAAAGGTGAAATCAGTCCAGTGTTCATCACTGATAAATGTACAAACATATAATGAAATGTTGTTCTGTCTCTAAGTGCTAGGAAATCCTGATACACGCTGCAATATGAATGAACCCTGAACAGTCTATGTTAGGTACAATAAGTCACTCACCAAAGAAAACAGGCACCTGTCCTCCGTATCTGGGGGGGGTATTGGTTTTTGGACCCCTTCTCTGAAGATACCATAAGGAAGTTGAAATATCTCCTAGAAAATGGCATAGCATTACATAGCACCTATATGTGTCTTTCTGTGTACTTTAAGTCATCTCTAGGCTACTTCGTATACTTGTACAATATAAACACTATGTAAATAGTTGATAGACTGTATTATTCAGCAAATAACAGAAAGAAAATCTTTGTACAGCTTAGTACACACAGTTCTTGAGTGTTCTCCCACTGCAGCTGGTCAGACACACAGATGGAGACTTCTTGGATGCAGAACCATGACAAAGAGGACCACCAATAAGGAGACCACCAAGGCTGTATGACCCCACTTGTGTGGAGTACCAAGAATAGTCAAGTTCACAGGGATGGAGGCAGTGTCGGTTGCCAGAGGCCAGGGAAGGAGGGACAGGAAGTTATTCTTTAACCCAGAAAGTGTGAGTAATGATGGCACAGTTTGATTTCTGTTCATAGTTTCATTTTTTTGGCTTTTGGCTTTTTTCCTTTGTTCCTGACACAACTTTAGATCAATAAACATTTTATTAAAAATGTTTCTTTGTTATAATGGTGGGGTTCCTCAGGCCTTGGTTATCTCCCAGGTCTTCTCCTGCCCACCTTCCAACTGCTTCTCCACATCCCAGGGTAATCCACAGAAACCATGATTTTTCTTATCCAAGGTGAGCCTGGTGGCTATCAACTTGACAGGCTCCAGAATCACTCAGGTGACAATCTCCTGGGCATATCTGTGAGCAGGTTTTAAATTAGGTTAATTGAGCTGAGAAGGGCCACCCTGAATTTGGGCAGAACCATCCCATGAGCTGGGGTTCTCGACCCAATAAAAGGGAGAAAGTAAACTGGATGCCTCCCTTGTCCCCTCCCTTTGGAGTGGTAATATTTACTCTAGGCTGTTTCTCCTGGTTGCTTGTTTCACCTCAACAGAAGCTAAATTTATCTGAGAGGAGAGAACTCGTTGAGAAAAACGCCTCAGTAAGATTAGCCTGCAGGCAGCTCTGTGGGTCATTTTCTTAGTGATTGACATGGAAGGGCCCTGCAATGGAGGGTGGTGCCATCCCTGAGCAATGGTCCTGGGGTTTGTAAGAAAGCTTGTTGAGCAAGCCTATAAAGTAGCACTCATGCATAGCTTCTGCTTCAGTTCCTGCCTCCAGGTTGCTGCCCTGAGTCCCTGCCCTGACTTTGATATGAAAATGTAAGATGAAATCAAGTCTGCTTTCTGTCATGGTGTTTCATCACAGACAGCCACGGAAGCCCTAAGACAGCCACTGCACAGGACTCACAGTGGAGGGATTGCCTGAATCTTAGACTCTTGGGGTCTGCACATTCACAGCAAGGACTTCTAAAGTTAGACTGAATGCATTTGCTTGTAAGATAGCATGAGCCCATGAGAACAGGGAGTGATGTGTCTCTGCATGTCAAGTTAATTTACTGTCTTCCTTTATAAGCTGCCTGGGTCATGGTGTCATGGTGTCTCTTCACACATCAGAATACTAAGACAACTCAAAACTGAAACAAATAAAAAATAAGGAAACAAACCAACAAAACAACCTCCCCTAAACTATAACAAAAAAAATCATTAAAGCACACACAAAAAAGCATGGAACCTATTTTGTGTTGGTCAACCCCCCAGCACGGGGCCTTCCCGGGAGTGTGGCCTTCCCGGGAGTGTGGTTAATATACCCAGTGACACTCCATTAGACAAAACTGATTCTTCCCTTTCCCAACAGATCCCAACAGATATCAATCACAAAGAGCTTCTAGGCTAGGGGTGGTTCTTTGTGCCCACTTCCTCTTCTCGGGAGCTGAGACTTTGTCTGGCTTGAATTTGCGCAGGTCTCCTGTGTGCTGACCCAGTCTGAGAATTCACATGTGCATCCGCCCTTCTGTGTATGGAAGATGCTGACTCCTGGGGACCCCTCACCACCTCTGTCTCTCACACTGTTTCTGCCTCCTCTTCCATGGAGGTTTCTGAGCCTTGACAGGAGGAGTTTAACATAAACATCCCATTACTGAGTGCTCCAAAGTCTCACTGCATGGTCTCCAATTGTGGGTCCTTATGCTAATTCCCATCTAATTGCAAGAAGAAGCTTCTCTGATGAGTGCTGAGTGATGCAGAAATATGGGTCCCAGCTGAGGCTGGTGGATGTGGAGGCCTAGGAGAGAGCGGTTGTGCAGGAAGGGGTCACAAAGGAATCCTTTTTTTTCTTTTATTTCATTGGCTTCTAGGAAAGCTGTTTTTTGTCTGTTTGTTGTTTGTTTTAGCATAAATGGCTCACATGTTATTTTGATTGTTCAGCATTGGTCTGGCTGCTACTTCCCATTCAGTGTGATCAATAAATATGCATGGGAGAGTATATTGGCAAGGAACTGTGTGACCTGTTAATGATCTTGGTTATCATGAAAATTAGAATACAGTCTTAAATATCCCCCCCATGTTAGGGTATTTTGCATTACAAAGGCCTAGGGCAGGCTTACGTCATTTCTAGAAGGCTTGTTTTGGCTCAGATTCTGGAGGTACTGAGTCAAGAGGCCACATATCATTTGAAGGCCTTTTGACTATTAGAATCTTAATGAGTCATCCAGCCTCATATGACAAGAGATAGGGAGGGGTGTGTGTGTATGACAAGAGATAGGGAGGTGTGTGTGTGTGTGCTGTGTGTGTGTGTGTGCTGTGTGTGTGTGTGCTGTGTGTGTGTGTGCTGTGTGTGTGTGATCTCGTCCCTCTTCCTATTCTTCTAAAGCCACCAGGATTAATCCTGATGCCTCTACCCTAAAAGTCACCTTTCTTTTAAACATGATTAGATAAAGTTCCCACTGTGCTCATACTCACACCAGAGATTAAATTTCAACCTATACCTTGGAGGTCACTCAAACCACATCTAAGCCATATAACCCCATGATGAAATCTCCTCTAGGTATCTCTACCCCACAGTCTTATGGCAAAGATGCCAGGAATAATGACAGCTGGGGACAAGGACAAAGGACGGTGTGCCACATCAACTCCTGGCTGAGACCTGCGTGGGAGAGCATCAGCAGTAGTATATTGAAGGAGAGTCAGACCCCGGCACATAGGGCTAGGATAGGGCCAGACAGAGTACGCTGCTCAGTGGAGTTCAGGCAATGTTTGGGAATATACCACCAAGGAGACATGCTGTTCCCTTAGGGAAGAATACAAATCCAATATCTGCTTTCCCCAAACCTATTACTGAAAGATATGCCAGGCATGTTGGCACACACCTTTAATCCCAGCACCAGGAGGCAGAGGCAGACAAATGTCTGTGGTTCAAGGCCAGCCTGTTGTTATGCAGAGAGTTCCAGACCAGTCGGGGATATATAATGAGACTCTGTCTAAAACACAAACAAAGAAACAAAAATCAATTCCTGGAAGACGATCCTGAGAGGAACAGGAAAAGCAAGCCCTGTTGACAGGAGGGGAAGGTCCCCGTGGGTCTGTGAGCCTCTCTGCTCATCACAGTGCTTCAGGACCTGGGTGCCTGATGCTCCTGACCCTTACTTCCCAGTCTGCCCATGCCTGGTACTTTTCTCTCACCTTCCCCAAATCACAGATAGCCAAGAATCTATCCAATATTCTATCATGGTGCTGGCATTTGGAACCATGAAAACATTCTGAAACTAGATGGTGATATGCTTGAACGACATTATGGATGTTCTTGATGCCACTGAGTTAGGGCCCTGAAGATGGTTTAGAAGGGTAAATTTTGTGATCACTTTATTTACTCATTCACTTTCTGCAGTCATTTTCCTCCAACTCAAAACCTAACAATTGGCAGCCTTACCGTGGCCTTCACGGTGACTTTGTGCCAGTTCCCTTCCCTTCATAGCCTTTCTCTGCATGTCAAATGCTTCCTGTGTGTCTTGCTCCATTTTTTATGTTGTGAGAAAATTGTGTCCTATTTACTTGCTTGATTGCCCTTTTCTGAATGGCTGATCTATTTCCATCACCTTCCTGATGATGGAAGCTAAGAACCAACGAATGCACACAGGACCCTATAGGCTATGGTGATAAGTTCTGGATGGAGCCTCAAGCACAGGGTCCTTCACTTTTCATTCCAGATTTGCTACTGACAAATTCTGGTAGAGATAGAGTCTATTTTTGCAAAAAAATTTCTTGTCTATTTTTTTTAGCCCATCTGCTGAAATGGTACTAAAAATATCTATTCTGTATATAAAAGAATTGAAAAAGAAATATTTGGGGGGAAAACGCTTTGGAAGCAAAATCTTAAAAAGGGCAGTGAAAAGATTGAAAGACTTGTTCTTCCCAAGAATATCTGAGACAAGGGAAGAAGGAATCATAAATATGTGTATGTATATTCACATGTGTGTATGTAAATCTCACATATTTTTTTATTTACTATTACTGTAGGGGAGGTATAAAGATGGAGGACTCTTCTGAGGAGTCAGGTTCTCTCCTTCTACCTTCGCATGCCTTCCAGGGATGGAATCAGGTTGCCAAGTTTGTGCAGTGAGCACCTTGACCTTCTGAGTCATTTCATTGGTCCCTAAGAATTTTAAAGTAGCCCAGGTTAGCCTCAAACTCATTATATAGCCGAGAATTACCTTGAACTTTTGCCTCCACCTCCCAAGTGCTAGAATTAGAGGTGTGAGCCACCACCCCTGGCTCCAAACAGGCTCACACAAATATGAAGTTGTTTTCCACCTCCAAGGCCCAGTTTAATGCAACCCAGTCAATGTTATTTTGTGAATTCCCTCACCATTTCGGTCTTTCTACAAATGCGGGTTTCCAGTTGTGGAAAATGGATCCTGAGGACTCCAGTCAACAAATATTTGTTTCAGAGAATGATGGTCCTTGAGTTTAGCTCGGGGCTCAACTCGCAGTATGATTTACTAGCAGGCTGCTTGCCTACTCTTTAGCTTCCGGGCCCAGCAAGGCCTCCCCACAGCAAGGATTTGCGTGTGCTTTCAGAGGGTTAATGAACTGAGAAACTCATAGCTAGCAAGGAAAGGGCCTCAAACAGACTGGAAAGTCCTTAGTCGCTCCTGCCACCTTTACTAGCAACACTTGCACAGCCTGAAGCTTCATTGTTGAGATGAAACCAAAAATGGAGAAATCTCTGGATCACTCAGACAATGAGCAGTCTTGCTTTGAGCAACTTGCACCTGATAGAAATTGAGGCCAAAGCATGTGAATCTTTTCCATCCTTGTGATAACCCTGCTTTATCAGAATCATTTTCCAGCACTCTGCCTCCTTTTATTCAGCCCGCTCCTAGAGAATAGTTTCTGTCCCCATCTCTACTGCCAGTAAGAAGTGTAAATGGAAGCAATTATCTGGATTGTTCAAGGGAAAAAAAAGCTTCAGAAATTCTTCTGCCTGAGTGATCCAGGTAATTGCTTCAATTTTCACGTCAGCTCCTGTCTTGGCAGTCCCCGGGATGGCCATTTAACTGAAACCATGGGGTCTGCAGGTTACCATGTGGGTCTAATCACTTCTGATTGCCCGGGCCCAGCCCCATTCTTATACGCATGAAAAAGAAAGATCTGAACCTAGTAAAGATTAAAAACCAAAGGAGCAGATGAACTAGTTTTAACGATGCTGGGGGGGAAGTCCCTTTAAAATGAGCAAAAATCATGTGCTATCATCAAACAGAAAAATCCGGATGTCTTTCAAAAGGCATCACCTCGGCTCGAGCTGTACAGGTCAGCTAGGGAGAAGGACCAGCTATCACATCCCTCTAGCACGACATCATCTGATAGGGGAGCAAACCCTTTCTCTTTGAGGACTGGCACATCGGCGGAGGCGTCACCGGACTAAACCCTTCGTGTTCTTAGAGAAACATGGAGAAAGAGATGGGAAAATCACATGGGGGAACCACTGGTCCAAAGAAAGGACAGGAAAAGAAATGTCAGGTTTCTCACATGTGAGCAGGAGGGCACCTGTGAATGGGGATTGGCCCTCAAGGGTAGCTGAGTTACAGGAGGCGAGGGCCACTGAAGCACCCAGCCCTCTCAGGAATGGCCCGCCACAGTCAATGTGCTGTAATTTATCCAAGACCCGCTTGGGCATCAAATTCCTGTAAAATCCACCCACGGGAAGTCACTTAGAAGATAAACTCTCCTAGAGTGAACCCGGAAACACAATGAGGATATCTGCTATATGCTCCACAGCAAGCTCTATAGGTATCCACTGGAGACTTCACGTTGCTGAGGTTGTCACTGTGCCCCTACAGCCTCAAGGAGCCCTTTCTCTTATGATGCCCCACTTAGCTCCTCCCTTCTGCGGAGAATTCTTCCTGACAGAGTCATTCCATGGTGGCCCAGCTTTGTCCCAGATTTGTGGTCTCTACTATGACACCGTGCTGCAAAAAACCAAAGTGTGTTACTGTGGTCAGCACCCTGGCTCCTAGACTGTGGGAAGAAGGAGGGAGAAGCGTGACTTTCTATTGCTCACAAAGCAGCATCCAGAGCCAACTCCCTCCATCTACATAGTCACATAGACACTGCAGACAACGGTGCCCCCACCCCATAGAGTTTCCTTTGCTTTTAGAAGCCATGAGCCATGCTTTCTTCAACAGAGGTCAAAGGAAAGCATTAGATACTGAGAACTTTTTTCCCCAAAAAAACTTGTTTGTTATCTGTTGCTGGTAACAAATTGCTCCAACTCTCCAAGCAGTGCTTGCTGTCCTTAGGTCAGCCATCTTGGAGCCATGACATTAACAGATGAAGCCTATGGCCTTGTGAGCCTGATATCATCATCCCAGGCCCAGAACTGAAGTTACCAAGAACTGCAAGAACGGAGATTGCTAAGTCATGGTGGTTAGTCGGGATTTTCTGGGTTCCAAGCAATGGAAGTAAATGTAAGCTATCTAAAACAAAAACAGAGAAGGAGTAAATCACATTCTTGATGAATTATAAGGCTAAACTGCACTGGAACTTGGAAACAAACTAGACTCAGTGACCGGAATACTGCAAAGTTTCTCTTCGTCTGGTCTTTGCTGCTCGCTATGTGTGTAGCTGTCTTCTTTTCTTCTTGTGTATGAGGCTCCTTGCTTTCTCCAAGCAGTACCACAGAATTCTCAACTGCACACCCCACACTTGGAACATGACAGAAACTCTTTCCCTCTGTTTCAGTGCCTGAGTTCAGGGCGGGCTTGCCTCTGTGAGACAAACAGGTTCTGAACCAGGGCAACGCCATGGTTGTCACAAGTGACCCTGTCATCTGTGGGTCTATGTTATCTATGTAATCACAGAGGAGGGTGGGGGAGAATGTGCCAAGAAAGCAAGTCCTGAGAAATAACCATGGTGTTGATAATGGTGAGACTCAGGGAGTCACCTAGTCCCCTGATTCCTCCCTCAGACAGATGCTGGGGCCGTCAGGACTGTGTGTCCTCCACAATGCCATTCATTTCCCATTCAATTCTACCACAGAGAAAAATGAAATTTATGTCCCTTCAGTAAGTAAAGCATAGATCAAAGAGGTCCTGAGAAGGCCACAGCTCAGTCTGTGCTGGCAGGAGCTACTGCCACCAGCCGACTTGGTTGTCCCCGGTTGGCCAGCATTGGTGTGCAAAAAACTCTCTTGTTTCCTTTCAAGATCCGGTCATTTCGAGAGGAAGGCAAGCCATTGGACTACGGAGGAATTAACTGAATGAGACTCTGAACTAACCCAAAAAACTGATCAGTTTGAACGGTACTTTAAAACCCGCCCCTGTCATCACCAGCCAGGATTCCAGGCTCTGCTAGAAGAAGCACATAGCTGTGGTCAGTGCAACAGCTTGCAGTCATTTGGCAAATATCCCCAACCCTGCGTGAAGGGCTCTTTTCGCCTCTAGCACTCACGGTAGCGATGCTCAGCAGCCTCACAACCCTGGTTAATGAACATCAAGTCTGTCCTATTTATTTGTCCATGTTTTTAGCATTTATTTGGCACCACAGCAAAATGCTAGCACCACAGTGAACTCTACTGTCTCGCAGGATTCCATCCTTGCTATAAGAACTCAGCTTATGTGCTGATATGTTTAAGTATGGGTGTATACATAGCACATTTATATATAGGGTAGAGATCTTGTTCTAGTGTTTTAAAAAATGCGTTTATTTATTCGTTCTACATATATCTTTATCTACTTATTTATTGACGTAGCATCCAAGTATTTAGAATTTAATTGGAATGTATTTGGAGAGACAGCTGGTGAGGGATTCCAGAAGAGAAAGTTAAGATTCAACGAAAATACAACAAGAAAGGTATGGTGGTTTGAAAGAAAATGGCTCCCAAAGGGAATGGCACTATTAGGAGGTATGGCCTTGTTGGAGGAAGTATGTCACTATTGGGGTGGGCTTTGAGTTCTCTTTTTCTCAAGCTTTCCATGGTGTAACAGTCAGTCGACTTCCTGTTGCCTGCAAGATGTAGCACTCTTGGCTCCATCACCATGTCTGCCTGCATGCCGCCATGCCCCTCTTCATGATCATAATGACTGAACCTCCGAAACTGTAAGCAAGTGAATTTCTGCTAAGTGCCAGTCACTGTCTTAGGTAGACAGATGTGGTCCAAGCGTTCACATGGTTTGCTGAAGGGGCTAGCCAATAGACGTGTAGTTATACGACATGATACCAAAGCAGTGATGTAGGAGGGTCATCTGTCTTACGTGTTACTTTCATTGGTTAATAAAGA
>LOJH01001769.1:2914-22467 GCA_001685095.1 Ellobius talpinus
CCCTCTTCTGGCCTGCAGGCAGACACACAGACAGAATATTGTATACATAATATTAAAAAAAAATACCCCAATTCACACCCTGCACTCGATCCTTTCAGTCACTGACTTTGTTCTTAGGTCTCACAACTGCCCCCACTTTCTACCTTATTTTACTATCCCACATACTTCGACTGAGGTCAAACGCTACCTACCCCAGTGGCGTGGCAGAGCTTTGAGTATATTTATAATTAATCTAAATATTTTTAAATTTTTAAAATATTTCAAAAAACAGTTTTTTGAAATCAGTCTTACCCAACATTTGAGGCACTTCACATCATAAAGAAGGCTCCTTTGGGTACTGTCAGAAACAAACGTCCCTAAGTATTATTTCTTTCCAGATCACTAATAGTAACATAATTACAAGTGAGAAACTCACACACAAATGCCAAACGGTAAGGTGTTTATCACCGTCGGAGGCTGTGTAATATGAAAAATGGAAAACTAGAGACAAAAACTACCATTATCTTTTTACTTCTGTGTTCTTAGTCTCTAAAAACCCAAAAACTCTCAAAATCAACAGATCAACTAAATTAATATAAATTTTATTTGTAAAAGATAAGAATTTAGAATATATCTAGTGTGGAAGGCCTTTTTCATCTCTAGAAGAGAATTTTATTTCTCTTTCAAAAAACTGTTTTTGAGACAGGATCCCACTATGTGGCCCAGGTTGGTCCCAAACAAACTCTCCATGGGTACTGCAATTGATGTACCCGATGCCCACGGACGAGCCCCACCCGCCAGATACACTCATCATCATCATCATCATCATCGCACCAACCAGCCACATGACTAGGAAAGGTGCCAGATACACTCATCTCACCAGTCAGCTTCGTGACTAAGACAGGTCCACAAAAGCAAATAGCAAAACCGGGGCTCAAATCAAAGTCTGCACAATGAACAAACAAAATCCTTATCTTTACTACATAAAGACCAGCTACAAAGGATAACCACTTCCTGTTTGATATTTTACTTGGCAATTCATGTACTTTAAAGGTGACATGTACCTAAGGCCAGGGTGACAACTTCCAGAAGCAAGAGTTTCCATCCACCTTATTCACTTTGACAGCAGAGTTGATGCCACTAAACCTTGAAAAACTCATGCTGCCTATGGCTTCCTTATGGCTAAACCCAATTTATCCTTATCTCTTGCCAAACCACCACCTCCTCTCCCTTTCTTGAAAACTACTTATGTGACTCGCTCATAGGTCTTGTCCACCTCTCCCTTTCTTGAAAACTACTTATGCGACTCACTCATAGGTCTTGTGTGCCAATATCGATCACAACACCATTATTCTAAGTCGAAAATCTTCACAGTTGAAGGTAGGGCTGTATCTTTTAAGCATCTGTGTCTAGTGAATTGCAATTAAGTCTCAAAAAGAAAAGAAATTCATTTGAAAACTTGTGCAATTTTCTAATTTAATAGAAATAACCAAAACAATGTGGTTTTTAAACAAGGCTTCAAACTAATCTAATACAACTTCTACAACACATTCCAGAGCATTGTAACAAGAATTATTTACAAGCAGCTAATGTATTAAATAACCACAAAAAGAAAAAACTTGCTTTTATTACACGGCAGCAAAAACACAGGAACAGAATAAGAAATTGTAACCTTGTTTAAAAAATTAAATATGACCATTTAGAGAATACAATACCACAGAAACAGCACTTTTTAAGAATCATTTTGAAGGATAGTTAAGTATGTGCAAAAATAGTAGTAATGAGGGGAGGACCAGTTCAAATACTGGAAGCAAGGAACTAGTAAGGCTGTGACTTGAATCCTTTTGTGTGTGCATATGTCTATGTAGAAAAATTAACAGGCTTTCCAACTGCACACACCTTGTGTTATAGGCTTGCATCCATGTTTCATTGCTCTAAAACAGTAAATGCCTACATTTCTCAGGTCAGGAGTAGACATGCATTTCATTCTTAAGAATGAAATTTAGGCCACAACTGAATGGAGCATTGTGCCACATCAAGATCGTTTTGGTGCCTCCATTGGGATCTGTTGAATGTCACACAGTATCATTTTCAGTTTTTAAGTAACACTAGAAAAGGGAGAACCTTGATTCTATACATTCTGTAGTTTTAACAAATATACCCAACTTACTTTTGAAGGTAGTTTCTAGATACAATAAAAATATATAAAGGATCATGTAAGGAAACAGAACTAAGACAGGAGAGATGCACTTCTGACCAAGTAAAACATGCATTTAGCCAGTAAAGAAGCTGTTATACCCAAGAGTAAATGCTGACATTGGAAATGTCTATGTAAACTGTGGCATATAAATTTTTTTCCTTAAAAAAGTACCATCAATTTTTTTACTCAGCTACTTTTAAAAAAATATGCAACTTTCCCCAATTTTTTAAAATAAAATGCCACAATATATTGTCATTACTTCCAGCATACATTTAAATTTCTTAATTTTTTTAAAAGATAGATTGGGTGATATGCATACAAACTTTCCTATAAAATCACCATCCAGGAGAGGGTTATGACATGCTATTAGGCAACAGACTCAAAGCAGCGTTATTGCTTTATCAAGGAAGCATTAACTGGAAGAAGTCAATCCAGGTCAGGTGTACAATCCAACTGCAATACATCCTGAAACTCTTAATCACCTTCAGCAGATAATTAGTAGAGGCAAAAAGGGTGTGTATGCTTGACTATTTTGTGTGAGGACGTGTGGAGGTGTATACACTCATGTGTGAGGGTACACATGCTAGGGTGCATGTGTGGGGGAGGTGTGGAAGCTCGCAGGTTGTGTATGAGGGTATATGAGGTGTGTAGGGTGTGTGTAGTGGTCAGGACAACTTCAGGTATTAGTCCTCACCTTCCACCTCCCATTTTGCTGTACCGACACTGGGCTTCCAGATGCACACTACTGTGGCCACCTCTATAGAGGTGCTGGGGATGCAAACCCAGAACCTCATGCTTGGGGAACAAGTGCTTTCCACTTACCATCTCCCCAGCCCAAAAAAAGCTGTTTTAATTCAGGGACTTAGCATGTTTGTTTTCTTAAATTTTTATTAAAACTACTTAGATTGGCTACAAGAAACGAATTTTTGTACCTAATGTGCTATATGTGAATGAAGCTGGGTACCAGATGTAATGGCTAAGGGGGAGGCCTATAGCATCTACTCCCCATTTTGGATAGAGCAAACTGTTTAATTACATCGTGGTAAACCACAACCCAAGGGCATAGTTGGAAGACCTGTGAATCTGTTGGCTTACTAATAATTACATGGCAGGATACCTGCTTAGGTAACTGATAAATCTATAATTTGCACACTTTAAAGCATTATGTCTTTGGATTAACTAAAAAATTCCAAAACCTATTATAACAAAGAATGAGAACTGACTTTTAATAACCTAAAAATTCCAAGAAACAAAAGTGTGTGTGTGTGTGTGTATGGACACAACAAAAACTCACAACCTGTTGATTTCAGCAAGTGAGCTAATGTTTTAGCATAGCTCCATGATAACAGTTTGATGTTTGTTCAGAGCAAGGTTCATAATCTGACCAGACTCTAGAGCCCTCGCACACCACCCCTGATAAGGCAGTTCCTTCGCTCAGTTAAGCAGTGGAGTCAAGTGCTGAGATAGGTAAATTAAGGCCAGTACAACGGGTTGAGAAACATTTATTCTTAGTTCTCTCATGGGAAAAGTAACCCCAAATTCATCAAGAGCTTTGAAGGATTTAAAGGAATCAACGTGTGAACTCTTCTCCATATCTGAGACAGAGGCTCTATCAAGGAATACAGTTATCGCATCTGCACCTAGGACTTAAAAGACACTCTACATTTGTCTTTTAAAAATATAAACAGGGAAATGAGATAATTTGAGTAAGAATTTAAGTTTTTATACTTTTAAACCATACATATGTTAAAGCTAAACAGCCTGGAAACAATGATTAGTGTGCAGAAGCTTTATGAAAGTTAGTGAATATTACTTAAGAGTGGCTTCTTGATAACAAATTAATTCCTCAGCAGTAGGGGTATCTCTAACAGAAATGGAAGCTTCTAAATGGATGGTCTTAAATTAAAACAAGCAAAGGGAAAACAAAACTCCCAAGTAACATGAGAATGGCTTTAGTGGGGAACATTTGCTTAAAATCTGCACCCACTTGACAGAGCTTATTTATAACTTATCACTAAGAACTTTGTAAAGGATTAATATGAAGAGCAAATATAAAACACTGGCTCAGAAGTGTCACAAAATGAAGTTAGGCACCTATTCCCCCACTTGCCAAAAATATGCCCTTAGATATACATCTACTTGCAAATCAGAATCATGGATATCAAAGAAAAGAGAAAAATAGGCATAAATAAAACATCTTAAAAATAAATTTTCATCCCTTCATTAAAAAACTTGAAACTTCAATAAAATAATAAATCAGTTTGGAGCATTTTTTTTAAATGAAGCTTAATTTATAAGGAAAGAAAAGCTAGAAGGAAGCCAAGAGATGAAGCCAGTAGTATGATCAATATTGTTTAAGCGCACGAGAAGGCCTAAATCATACTCTTTACCCACATCCCTTGTTAAGAAAAGAAAAACCCAAAGGAATCTGTATAATAATTTCTTTAGAGCACTTTATTTGATTCAATGCACACTAAAAATATTCACTTCTTCGACAATTAAGTCAAATAGTTTTCTGAGTACGTCTACAGTCTGAACTGCTTAAACTGATTTTTTTAAGAGGCAAGTGATTTGCCACACATCTGCTGACACCTGAAATGTTTCTGATGTTGATTCTACTTTGGTCACTTTGTAATTCTACTGTGTCCATACAGAAGTAGGACTACAACTTTTAATCCAACGGAGATGCACACACAGTCTAGAGCACACTTGATTTGAGCATCACAACGAAGAGGAGAAAATAAACCCGATCAAGTTGGTCTATCTGCTTCAGGTATTACTCCTGTCATCAGTAACAAAGCTGGGTGTACTCCAACTATCATTCACATGGGGATTGGCTCGTTCTCAGGATTTACTTACAAGTATCTTCTAAATCATTTAAAGCCCCCAGTCCATGCACATGTCCCACTTGGTGGACAGATGAGTAATCTAACCCCACCGGGTTTATTTCAATATTTTGATATTTCAATAATAAGCTGCTTCTGAAGATTTTTTTGAGAAGTCTGTTCTCTATTAAAATAAGATAGAACCTCAAAATATGAATGTGAACATTAGAAATAGACAGCATATATTACAAATCCATTCTTGATAGGAACATTAGTAAGAATACACATTAGCTTAAAAAACAGGCTCAGCAAATGTTGCTGATCTGCCAGAAGTCTGAGCTCACTATTTACAAATAAGACAAAGTGAAATACAGAAAATTGTACACATTTGGTAGCTGACAGATTTCTGTTTACCAATAGTGGTCTACTGGAAACTGGTACAAAGAAAGACTGGGTGAGAGTCAGTTGTCACCTTCTCAATCTAATTTACATGTACCGAAAATTTTGAAATAAATGTTCTGCCTTTTGAGGGAATAACTAACTTCACGATCAGATGATCTGACCAGTACATGTAATTGTTTAGAAGGGTTTTCTGGAAATGACTTCCATAAATCTGTATGATCCACTACTGAAGTTACCATATTCATTTCAGTACACCATGAAGCTGACTAGATGATCAATAGTTATGTTCCTAGACCCTATATCTAAGTAGAAAATAAAACTACGGTTGAGTTCTTTAAACCAATTTAAAAACTAAGGCCCAATAGATCAAAATGAGAGAAAATATAGGGGCATGATTCGATGCATCTTTAGTGACATTCAAGTGGAATATGATCTACTCAATTTTTAACCAGAAAACCACCCATTTGTGTCTGTGTAGGAGGAGACTTATAAGTTGTTTGAGTAACTGTATGCTCTAGCAGAGACACAATGATGCAACATGAGCCTCGAATGACTCAGCATCCTGTACCAATTAACACACGATTATTTAAGTTTCTAACAGTCAGAGAACCATCTTCATTTGTAACAAATCCTCAAACTCTTTCATGTCTGACTTTGCTCTCACTTAAAAGTTGCAGAGCTCTCTCCCCATTTCTTGACAAGAATGTTTTCTGTGTCCATTATTTCAATCTAATACTGTATGAAAGCTATCAGCTTCTTTAAGGAGGTACCCACTGTACACAGGATATTCCAGTAACACTTAAATAAAAGGGCGTTTTGTTTTGTTTCCTTCTTCTGTTATTTCTTTCTTTTTAAAAACAACTGATTAAGTCCACGTCATTTTATTTTATATGCACCGGTCTCTCATCTGACTTTAGGCGTTTTCTGCGAGGTTGTATAAAGTCTTCATCAGAGTCTTCCGTTACTTCACCATCATCCTCTTCCTGCTCAAACTCTGGCAAAGGAGCGAAGGTCCTGTCTGAGTAGATCTCTGAGAGTTTATCTTCAAAGTACAACGCAACTGCTTTCCCTGCCTGAGCTACTTCTGAATCAGCCTGCAAGCAAAAGACAGGAATAGTCACCTACTGATAATGCATATTCCTTCACCAAGTTTGCATGGTCTGAAAAGCTTACCTTCAAATTAATCTCTTGTGTGTCTGCATAAACTTGAACAACTTTCATCATCTAAAAAGGATACCAGAGTCAAAAAAAAAAAGGGAAATTATAATCCTTTCTAAAGTTAAGAAACTGTATAGGATTGGTGACGAAAGTCAGCCATACTAGGGGGAACAAATTGCTAAAACCAGGTTAAGTGCTACCTCAAACTCTATAGAACATGGAAACACTTTCTTTACAAAATTGTTAATAAAGTTACTTTGAAACCTCAGTAACAATTTCATTTCAAATTATTGAGGTCAATTTTAGTAGGAACTGATCTGAAGACATCAATCTACTTATTTGCTAAAGTATTTGCAAAACAAATATTAAAAGAAATGCTATTTTAAAAACAGCCAAACTTTCCACAAGATAATCAGAATTTTATCTTTATGGCAATACATTATCACAAACTAATTTTTTTGTCAGGATAATCAGAATTTTATCTTTATGGCAACACATTATCACAAATTAATTTTTTGTCAGGATAATCAGAATTTTATCTTTATGGCAACACATTATCACAAATCAATTTTGTTTTGTTTTGTTTTGAGACAGGGTCTCCCTACACAGCCCTGGCTCTCCTGGAACTACTCTCTATATAGGCCAGGTTGGCCTAGAACTAGCAAAGATCAGCCTACCTCTACCTCCCCAAGTGCTAGAATTATGGTGTGTGCCACCATGCCTGGCCTACAAATTAACTCTTAATAAAATAAGCAGAATGTGTCTTTTTGTCAATGATAGTATACAATAATATATCCATTTAAAAATAATCTATTTTTAAAAAGACAAAAAAATCTAGATTTTATAGTTTGTAATATGAAGTTAAGATTTTACTGATTTGTTCTGAGGCAAAAACCATAGGGACTTTGGCTTGAGTATTAAGGCACCTCCTAGATGCCTCTGGAGACAGCTGTCGGTAGAACTGGATTCTCATCTAAGACCATAAAATCCTCTATAACAATAACAAACTTGACTTTATTCCAAAGACAACAAAAAGTATGCCCTTGACTGAGATTATCTGTTACATTTTTGTTCTTAAGGTATGGGTAATATATCTTTAGCCTCCAAGAAATAGATAAAGTTAACGAAAGTCTCATTGCAGAAACCAAACCCTCATGATTACATAATATGAATACATATTATTCAATGGGTATTCAGTTTAGTCTTAACACTGTTTATGTGGCCAGTGATGGAACTAAACATGGGCACTGTTAGGTTTCCCATAAGTGCCCCAAATGCGGGCATACATAATCATATCCCACCAAATTACTTCAGACTACTTTCTATATTCAACCACAATTCCATTAGGAAAGGATATTCAAGAACACTCTTAGTGTCTCATATTTAAGAATACACTCCAAATTATAAATAATAAACTTTCTTCTCTGGAGTGGAAAATAAAATCAAATTTCACTTTTATAGAATGAAGCTTTGTTTTTTATAAAGTAAAAAAAAAAGTAAAAACAAGAAACAAAAACAAACAAACATAAAAAAAAACAAAACAGGATATTCCTTCATCAGGAAAAAAAACCCAAAAACCAAATAACCAGGCAAAGGAAAACTAACAAGCCAATAAATACTCTGTAAGTTGGAAGCTAACATACTTCATTAAACCTTGCACAGTTCTTGAAGATCAAACGGACATCAGCCACAAAATCATCTGGGATTTGGTAGTGCTGGGAATGTTTTTTCTGAAGCTTCTTTTTCACCGTCGATAAATCCATTGGTTTCTTTATAATTTTATAGTAGTTTGGTATCTATAAAATAAATCATGGCAGGTCAGAATTCTCCAAAATATCAAACTATTTAATTTGAAAATGTACAGCATATTGATTATATTTGAGATACAGCAAATATATTTCAAGTTTTCTGCCCAATCGTATCTTGAATACCAAATCTTACTGCAAAATATGTGCTGGTTTCCATGGCTACTGGAAGTTCCAAAGGTCCTATCATTAATAAATATGAATGAGACAAAGCAACCAGCAGAAATTGTCTCCTTCAAAACTTAGTCATATCTAGCTCATTTGGTACTTATTTAAAATTTTTAAAGGAGAAAGAAAAAAATTTTTTTAAAGTATATTAATGTTATGGTTAGAGCACAGTGTTGCAGAAGACATCCTCACCTCACAAAGAATTTCAGAAACACTGAAGGAAGGTTTGCATTTAGTGTTCTGACTCCACCTTTGGCCACAAGTTTTCTACCCATGAGATATAAGTGTACACAGTAAGGCTGCTTTAGGGTTTCAGCTACTGTTTTGAGACAGCCTACTATGCAGTTAGTTCATGCTGGCCTCAAATTGAAGATCCTCTGCCTCAGTCTCCGGAGCCATCTACCACACTGGTAGCAGTACCATACTGAGCTAAAAGCTATCTGAATACGCCATGAAAAGACTAGAGAATTATTTTCTATTGTGAAATCCCTGAACTTAAAATAAAAGGGCTTTCTAGAATTGATGATTAGTACCTGTAAAAGACACTTTCCATTTGTTAAATCTTTTGTGCTTTTAAAATTCATTTCTTAGCCTATTTAGTAAACAGGTAAACTACTATTTAATAGTCTGTTAACATGGTGACATTCAACAAGTAGCTAACAAGTGCATATAGCACATTTTTATTCTACTAAGGTAGTGAGAATCTCTAGCCTGTTTTCTAAATTGTAGTATTTTAAAGTCTTTATTCCAGTCTCCAGTAGAATCAACAAAAAACCACTAACATGCAAAGTTTTGTAGGTGTCTTTTCTCAATCTTAACTATTTGCATCAAGAGGACTTTCAAATGGCAAAGTCACTGCGAAAAATTCATCCATACACTTATTCAATTAACATTTATACATTTATTTTCTCTATGAGCAACACTGGAACATAGCAGACACAGACTCATAAATAAAATTAGTATTTCTACTATATAATTAGAAACAAAAGGCAGAAAATTGTGTTCTCAGTTATAAAGTTAGCTGACATGGAATTTGGTAGCTCACACTTGTAATCCTAGCTCTCTAAAGTTAGAGGCAGGATCCTGTACAGAAAAGAAAAATAGAAGAGGAGGAGAGGAAGGAACTAAAAGAACAAGCTGTCTGCCCCCAGTTCAATGTTCTTCTCATCAAAATTATTTCCCTTGTGTCAACCTTAAAAGGAGAATGTAGAAATAAAAAAGTTTCTATCAGAGCAACATACACACAATGTTTTTTATTTTTATTGTTTTAAAAGACAGGGCAAAGTGTCTTGCATAAGGCCAGGCTGGCCTCAAAATTGCTATTTTCCTACCCAAGTACTAGTTACCCAAGCACTAGCAACAAATAAACCCATCTAACAAACTAATTTTAACAAATGAATCCTACATCCATTTAACTCTAATAAGGTTCTAATTTTTGAATGAGGACATAGCTCAGTAGGTGGAAAACTTGCCTAACACGAAGTCCAGATTCAATTTCCCAAACCAATACACATACATATTAAACAATAGACCCTTAGCAATGTTATATACTATTTATATACACATTTTATACTGATTGTTTTATATAATCTAAATATTTCAATAAAGTTAAGAATAATAGTGGCACACATCTTTAATCCCAGCACTCCAGAGGCAGAGGCCAGTGGATCTCACATACATAATTTTTTAAAATGTAAAAACAGTATTTTAGGAGCTGGAGAGATGGCTCAGTAGTTAAGAACACTGGTTACTCTTCCAGAGGACCTGAGTTCCATTCCCAGGAACACAACAGCTTACAACTGTTGCTAACTATAGTCCTAAGGGATCCAGTGCCCTCTTCTGGTTTCCCCAAGCACCAGGCTTGCGCATACTGTACAAATATACATGCAGACAAAACATCCATATACATAAAAATAAATTTAACAGAATAGTATTTTTTTAATTTTAATTTTTAAAATATGTTTTATTTTTTTAAAAGGTGTTTACAAAGCATTTAATCCCAGCAGTGGGGGAGGAGGCAGAGAAAGACCTCTACAAATTCCAGGACAGCCGGTTTCAATGTCCCTCATCCCCCACCCACCACTCCAAAAAAGGAAAAAGTGATTAGAGTCTAGAATGAGAGACAAGGAAAGAAAAGAAGACATTGCCCAACGAACAGAAAACTTCAGTTAGGCTGAGGTAAAAGTTCTATTGATCTACTGCCTGACTTACATGTAAATCATATTAATGATACACTGCATAGTTCAAAATTCTTTAAAGGAGTTTTGACATTCCATTCTCATCACAAAAAAGTTAAGGTAATGATGGGTGTGTTAGTTTGATTAACTCTTTTAATTTGTATGTAGATCAAAACATCATATTATGACCTACAAATATACATAACTTAACAATTGAGTTCTAAAAGTTGGAGAAGTAGTTATCAGAAGCTATTGAGTCACAGAGTAGTTAAGCAACTTACTGAAGATCTGTCTAAGCCACAGCCCATACTCTGTGTTAGATTTCTTTACCAGGATAATACTAAGCATGCGACTCACCGAAACAGGAACAGGCTCCTGGAATTCAATACTTAATTCATGACAATAGAGGTAAAGCAGGAGACGTTCACATTTCTGATCCCCAAAAGAAAAAGAAGAGACAATTTTTTGGGGGGTCTGGAAAGATATTTTGGAGAATATAGCTACAAAGTATTATTACAACAAACTGAACAGTGCCTTCTACATAATAGATCACAAAAAATAATTTTGCTTTCCATTAAATTTTGAAACTATGTTCTATTCTACTTTAATTAAGTATATCAATAGAACTAAGGCAATTTATCTATTATTCATATTTACAGAAATATGAGTCATAAAAACAACTTACAGTAAATGAGTAAAAAAATTTTCACCATTGGTACCTAGTGCAATTCTCTAAGGCAGGCAAAAACAAGTATTTCTGTTCATTAAAGATTCCACTCAGTTCAAAATGAAAAAAACTCTCTTCAATCCAATTTTAAAAAAATATTTTCTTTTCATGCATTCTTTTATCCTTTCTGAGAAACAGTTTTACTATGTAGCTCTGGCTGGTTTAGAACTTCTATGTAGACCAGACTTGACCTAAAATTTCTGACCACTCTCTTACCTCTGCTGATTTATAAGATAAACTATTATACTAAAATGTGTTATATTAGTACTTTTATACTTACTTAAACTTTGTCTAGCATTAGTTTCTATATTCCAAACACATTCCTTCTCTTCACAGAAGGACTTTCTAAGTATTAGATATTCAAGTATTAGATTAGAGCCAAATTTAATTGTGATGACCACAGAACTACATAAGAGGTATTTGGTCACTAGAAATCAGGCTGAGAGGAGATCAACAAAAATTTGAATGAAAAGACTTTGAGTTTCATTGTTAACATGGGAAGCTACTAAAGAATAAGACAATGAAGTGATAAATTTACCTTTTTTTAAAAAAGAAAAAGAACATTACTTAAATACAGAAAAACAGATTAAAAGGGCAAGAGAAGAAACAAGGAAATTATCACAAAATTATCACAACAGTCCACTGAGACAGGAACTCTATCTCTTCAGTCTGAAGATTTCATTGAGGTAAGAGCTCTCTGGTGGTTAACTGCTTTGCTTCTCTGATCTTTCAGCTTGAACCCTCTGGGTTTTTATTATTCATGCTACATCTGTTCCCCAACAAAAGGTGAAATATAGTGATATTTTGTTTATGATCTAACAAATAAAGCTTGCCTGAAGATCAGAGTAAAAAGCTGGTCTAACTAGTCAGCCATACAGGCCAGGCAGTGGTGGCACACACCTTTAATTCCAGAAGCCACACTACATTCATAGAGGCCGGGCAGTACAGTGCATGCTTTTAATAACAGCACCAGAGAAGAATATAAGACAGGATGAGACAGGAATTGTCTCTCTTCAGTCTGAAGATTTAGCAGAGAAAAGAGCTTTTTAGTGGTTGGCTGCTTTGCTTCTCTCATCTTTTAGCTTGAACCTCAACATCTGTCTCTTTGGTTTTTATTATCTGTGCTACAGTCTACATAAGAAATTATGAATGTGTTAGGGTGGTAATAGTGGGG
This sequence comes from Ellobius talpinus, assembly GCA_001685095.1. Lineage (NCBI taxonomy): Eukaryota > Metazoa > Chordata > Mammalia > Rodentia > Cricetidae > Ellobius > Ellobius talpinus. The sequence continues at coordinate 15,530 of LOJH01001769.1, forward strand.
AGCTAAAGCAAAACGGCATTATAATCACGTTTGACTTTTTATCTCTTAGGCTTCTGGTCCCAACAATAGAGGTGAACAGTATTCCCATTTAGTGACTGGGAACACTGAGAAAGGAATTATTCGCCTGGCATTTGCTATCATTTTGGAGGGAGAGGATCAAAAATCAGGATCTTATTTGAAATACACTAAGTGTAAAGTCTGACCTGAAGGTATAAACTTGTAACCTGAGCACTCACAAAGGAGAGCTATTGCAAGTTCAAGGCCAGCCAAGGAAGTATAGTCACAGACCGCTACTTTTTAAAAAAATCTTGGTACACCAAATGATACAAAACGTACCAGGTAATGTGCACCATACCCAAGGGTAGGGATTGTACACTGCATGGGTGAGAAAGGGAGCACCTACAGACATAGGCTAGCAACCACAAAATCACTATTAACAAGTCAGCTTCGACACTTACCCTTTGGTCCACGGGGCTTAAGCCCTGTGCGGTTTTCCCCTTCTTACTGTGTTGCATATTATCACAATCGTATTCAACTTCTGGCTTCCCAATATCTCTGCAAAATGTGCATATCCAGTCCCCACTGCACAAGGAAAAAGGCAATTACTCCACGAATCACAACAAAGTCTATTCTGGAGAAGTCCTTAGCTGTAAGTCTCTAGTTTCCCTAATCTCCAATTTTGTAGAGAAAAGAAGTTTATGTATTTGTTAAATCTCTTAACTTGTACAATAAATTCTCCAAAAACTTCTCCTAATGACACATCAAGTCATTTCCTTCTGGAAATCTAGAAAATTAAACATTAAACACTAGTCTGTTCATGTCACAACGTCAATGATCAGTTCCTACATAAAAATACCCGATAGTTCTAATGTGTGACAGGAAATTCTGTGTCAGTCATTTACTTTCTTGCAAGCACAAAGACCTAGTTGGCACCTGTAACTCCCATCACAGGGGGGACAGGGATGGAGGAACCCTCGGGCATACTGGCTAGCAAGCCTAGCTTTTTGAGCAGGTCAAGTAGCCAAGAAGAAACAACACCCGAAGCTATCCTCTGGCCTATACATGCACCACCCCATACAAAGGGCATACATACAAAGAAACCGTATAGAGTATGTGCTTTAAAATATTCTAAATACACATAAATATACTATAAATTAATATACTATAAGTAATATAGTATATTAAACACATACAGATAAGTCTTTTTCAGAGCCACTCAAAAACCTGGATATACAAATACATATAAGTACAAACATAATTCTTGTAACTTTTAACTCAGATAAGGCATAGTTTTTAAAATCAGGATTTCTATTAAATTATAAATTTTACAAATTATTTGTTCATGCTTTCTTTATTCCCTGTCTATATATAAATATACAGAGATAAATAGAGGTGTATTAATATAAGTAGATAAACAAATAAATCCTAATACTAGGAGTTTTATATAGAATCTATGTCAATAGTTTATATTCCTCCCTAAGTGTCTGACTTTGAAAACTGGCAGAATCTTAGCTGGTCATGGTGGTACACATGCTTAATCCCAGCACCAGGGAGACAGAAGAGGCAGAGCCCTGTGAGTTCAAGGCCAGCCTGGTTTACATAGCAAGTTCCAGGACAGCCCAGGACCACCTTAAGAAATCTTGTCTCGAGAGACAGAGACAAAGAGAGAGAGAGAGAGAGAGAGAGACAGAGAGAGAGAGAGAGAAAAAAAACGAGAGAACTGGGCCTGGTAAGATGGCTTAGAAACTAAGGGTCCTTGCCACCAAGCCTGAAGATTAGTTCAATTTCCCAGAACCCATATAGTGGAAAGACTGACTTCTGTAAGTTGTTCTCTGACCCCATACATATTCTACAACATCTGTGTACACGTGTGTATGCACGTGTGTACAGACATACACATAAATATGTAATAATTAAAAAAAACATCTTCTTTATTAGATCATTAGCAAACACACCTGATAAAATTTAGGTACGTAATACAATAAACAACAAAACAAAACAAAACAAAACAAAAAACCCAAAACCAAGAACAACAAAAAACTATCCTGGCACTGTTAGGAATTTTTCTTTCCCAATCTTAGTGCTTGAGATTGAACCCAGGGGGTCTTATGTATGCTAGGCACATGCTCCACCACTGGGCTACATATTCTCAGCCTCATTATCTGCTGGTTTTTGCAGTGAAAAAGTTCGATCTTTAAAATGGGGTTTTTTGAGAAAAGCCCGAACAACTTTCTGCTAGACTTTTAGATTTGAGAATAACAGGATTACAAATCAATTGTTTCCCTGGTACCTTGGAAAGCTGAGAAGGGTTGGAACATGACAAGTAAGATGAAAGACCTTCGGACATTTTTCACAGCATAACAGATCCCCTCCATTCTGGCAGACCGCACACCAGTCTTCATTTGGGTCATCATCTTTGCTATTGCCATCTCCTCCAATCCTTGCCGACCTGTGCATGAGGTTTCGCACTGGAGACTTTCCATTGACCAGGCTACTGAGTCCTGACTGTCTGCAGCTTTCATTCATATCTGTAGGTTCTGTTTTCACGTGGTTCTCCAGGCCTGCTAATGTATCCAGCTCACTCTCTAGATGGAGGTTAGTTGAAAGAGGCGGTGTCAAACTACTCTCAGGACTGCTCAACTACGAGAAAACAAAGACAAATATTTTTAGAAAATCATTTAATCCTTACTTGTAATACAGCACACATTAAGGTTAAATTAAAATACATACATAAAAATTATTTCGGAAATCACATTAGTGAAACAAAAGAATATTAAAAAAAATTTGCTGACATATGCTAACATGATTTTCAGGGTTTGGTCCCTCTAATATTGGTTCATTCAGATAATTCAGAAATTTAACCATTATACACCGTGATTGAGAATTAACTAACAATCATACTTTTCTTACAGAGTGCTTATTACAATTTACTAATCAAAATCAGTTATATAGCATTTGAGAAGTATTTTATACTTTCTTTTGGCACACGTATTATTCAATTAATGCAAGATTATGGCAATGTAAAATAGATCTTTTACCAGACCACCCTCTTCAGTGGGGGCACTTTCTTTTTTTCCCTTTTTTAAATTAGAAATGCTTGGCCCATATCTCAGGGTTATTACTAACTAGCTCTTACAACTTAACCTATTTCTATTAATTTATGTCATGTGACTCGTGGCTTTACCTATCCTCCAGTATGTCTTCCTCCCTCTGCATCTCCTGGTGACATTCCCAACTCCATCCTCCTTCCCAGCATTCTCTCTGCTCCAAAAATCCTACCTAGCTACTAGCCAATCAGCTTTTTACTAACATTGAGACCAATACATATTTACACTGTACAAAGATTGTTCTACAGCATCTCTAAATTTATTAAGCTATTATCATAGTGTGTGTGTATATATATATATTCCCACAAAAAGAAAAAAATCAGTAAAAGAAATGAAATAATAAAGATGAGAAAACAAATGTAAAATATGTAATGGTTATAGTAACAATTAATAGCTATCTTCTCAAAAATGTACAAAAATTCAGTTAGATTAAGCAAAACAGAGCAGATTCAAATAAAATCAAAGTTATAAAGGGAAACACTGCCATTATCACAGAAATTTGAAGGCCTATTTGTCAAATTTGGTAACTTAGAATAAATACCTACTTCTTGGGCAAATAAACTATAATAAGACTGAATCATAAAGAAATAGAGATCAGAAAGAATGAATAACAAAAAAAAGACATTTGAATAAGCAATAAAATGTTTCCTTTAAAAAAAAAAGCCTGGCACCAAATGGCTCCACTATGTGGTTCAAGTGAACAAATACAGAAATAATACTAATTATGCTCAAGTTACCAAAAAGTAGAAAGGAAATGATCTTTCAAACACTCTCAAAATGACAGCATAACCCTAACAACAAAACTCAGTATCAACAAAAGGAGGAAAACCATGGTGAGCATAAACCTCAAATAAAATACTGCAAACTGAACTTAACAATGCCTTTGAGAATCTTCAGTTAGGATTCACAGGAAGGCAAAGATTGTCCAATATACAACTCAATAAACAGGATACTCCCTGTTAAAGTAACAAACATAAAGTCCATATGTTCACTTTTAAAACATTAAAAAAAAATTAAGTTCAACATCCCATGATGAACGGAGAGTGGTGAGCAAGTTAAGTATAGCAGAAACATATAAGTATAGCATTCCAACAAAACAAAAGAAATTCATGATAATCTAATAGGCTGTATGTTTCATGGGGAAAAGCTAAAAGCTTGCTCCTAAAAGAGAAAAAAATAAAGAGATGTTCACTTCAACTACCTTAAGTCAACATACTTCTAGAATTCTTAGCCATGACAATCGACAAAAGACGTGCAAAGTAGAATAGAATTCATAATGTCACTATTTACAGGTGACACGATCTTATATAAATTTTCCCAGACTATCAAAATATTCAAAATAAAAATTATAGAACATCTGAAAAGTAGTGAAAAATATCACTATCTGCCATGAGGAACTCTCTGAAGTAGATAGAAATCAACGACTATATGGCTATATGACCTAGCAATCATATTTATATTTCGAGGAAGCATCTGCACTGCCATACATACGTTATCATACAGTGGCTAAAAATCAGAGAAATCTACATGTGAATCGGTGGCTGAGTGGATGAAAGTAATGCACATCTATACAATGGAATAAAATCCTGACCACTATGACAGCAGGATGGAGATGAGTGAACAGAGACAGTTGCTTACATGTGGAATAAAGGAAAAGTTGATGTCATGGAAAAGAATGCTGGTTACCTTAAGTTAAGGACAATAACATGGGGAAAATCTAGTAAGTTTTATCAGTGTGTATTAATATATCATTTGGGAACTTTCTAAATTAAGAGTTTTAGCTGAGGAGATGATGACATTGTTATAGACATCCAACTAAGGTTGTAGCTTTTTAATCCATACATCGCACTGAACATAATAATACATTGAGATTCCTATGTGTCAATAACACAGATAGAAAAGTAAAAAGCCTGGGCAAGAAGAATAATAAAGCGTGAAATAAATGAAGATAGGTTTGAACTTTCCTCCACTGTTTTATAAATTGCATAAACTATTTCATCTAAGAAACTCTAGAATGGTTACTATGAGACAAAAAGAAAATCTATCACAAAGACTTTGATCAACAATCTTCTTTTATATGAACTATCTTAGTGTTGAGCTCCTAGGTTACAAACTATAGTTAAGGTTCTCTTGTGGCCTTAAGATCCTATGTGTACAAGGAGAACATTATTAGAACATAATTTAGTATCAAGGCATTAGCATAAATATAAACTTCAAGATAATATAAAGTGATACTTAATGCAATCAAGTCTTTTCTGATTAATTATAGCTGACTCTTAAGAGCAGAAAGAGAAAAGGAGATGCTTAGCTTGTGTCAGACATAAGAATTTAAAGACAAATAGATATGCCTAGTATGACGGAAGATAAGCAATGTGACCTCCTCCGTCTTCCTAGAGCCTGGGGGAGCTTACCATACAGGCACTCCTCCTGCCATCCTCTGTCTTCTCTTGTTTCACAGCTCCTGAAAAGCTGCAGATCTCTTCTTCAGTCCCAGGTTCTTGTTTGACCTTCACCTGATCAGATTTGAAACTATGACTTTTCTCAGCAGTTCTTCCTGAAGATCCACAGCTAATAAGAAACAAAAGCCACATTTGATCAAAAAGCATAAATAAAATGAAAGTACTATTATTAAAGATAGTAGACAATTACCTCAAAAAGGAATTGTAACAGACATAAGCCCAGACCTTAAAAGTACATTTCATGATCCAAAATCCATTTAAGGATCCTAGTAAGTGATTACATCTCCATGCCGCTACAAGTTGAGTATCCATATCTAAAGCACCTGAGATTAGAGTTTTGAGACATGTTTTCCTATTCTGAAATATTTACAAATACAGAGTGGGATGACTTGGGATATGACTCAAGTATAAATATGAAATCCATTTATGTTTCTTACATATACAACCTAAAAGTAGTTTCATACAATATTTTAAGTACACTCAGCAACTTGATTGCAACCTATTGTAATGTGAGATTAGCTATGGAATTTTCCACTTGGAGCATCAAGCTAGTGCTTGCATTTTGGGAGTATTTCAAATTCCGTGATAGGGATGCTCAACCTGTAGCATAAAACATCAATGATTGTGCCTCTTTATAGAAATAGTTCCAACACTAGCATCTCAAACATCTAAAGAATACAACATCAGCACAAGCGGTAAAGAAAGCCTCACAAAGAAATATTATTTCAGATTTTTGGGGATGACTGGAAGAACAGAACAATAAATAGCAAACAATCTGGTACAAACTTACTAGAATCAATATAAATGAAAGTGGAGGGTATAGATATGTGGTTAAAGGTTTTACATAAAGCACAAACAACAAAAACAATTCACCACTGAGCAAAGAAAATAAAACTAGTATAGCTAGGGACTGTAGAGATGGTTCAGCAGTTAACGAACTGGCTTTTCTCTTCCAGAGGACCAGGTTCAATTCGCAGCAGCCACAATTGTCTATAACTCCAATTCCAAGTAATCCAATACCCTCAAACAGACATACATGCAGGCAAAACATCAATGCACATAAAATTAAATTAAAAATAAAATAAAGACTAGTATAGCTACTCAGAATGAAGTTTTCACTGTTTATCTTTCTTCTGAAAGCACTGGTTATTTAAAGTACTAAAAAGTCAACCAAGTAGTTTAATAGGAACAGCTTTCAGAATAGATACACATACAAAACCCCAATTCTCTAATCTTAGTTAAAACTTCATATTGTATTAAACAAAGTACAAAACAGTGAAAAGAATGTATTCATTGTTTAATCTTAAAAACCTATTTCTTGGGCTGGAGAGATGGCTCAGAGGTTAAGAGTACTGGCTGCTCTTCCAGAGGT
>LOJH01001769.1:22529-34952 GCA_001685095.1 Ellobius talpinus
CACAACCATCTGTACTGAGATCTGGCGCCCTCCTCTGGCGTGCGGGCATACATGAAGGCTGAATGTTGTATACATAATAAATAAATAAATCTTAAAAAAAACCCAAAAAACTATTTCTTAGCTCTATTCAAAGGCTGAAGAAAAAAAGTGAACAGTTTAGAAGTAATGAATGCGCTTAATACCCAGAAAAACATTAAAAGTGTGTTGGAATAAGTAAATTCATAAAAGTACAACAGTCAAACTCCTGGAACACTACTGAAGGAACCTGGAAATCAATTCATTACAAAAGTCAATAAAGAAAATTTATCTTACTGCCCCTTAATTCAATAACTGACAAAGTTTCTTTATAGAAGCATTCTAAAGCAGTAATTAACAAAACAATATTTTTCAACCAGTAAAGATACTCGACACAGAGCTCAACAACCTCAATTTGATCTCCAGAACCCACATGGCAGAAGAAGTTATTCCCTTAAATACGCCCCTCCACACACATACCAGGAAAATTTGAAGAGCTCATTGGTCAGTCAGTAACCAAATCTGAGCTCCAGGTCCAGTGATTGTCTCAAAATGTAAGGTGAAGAAGTGAATAAGACACCTTACATGACCTCTGGCCGCCACACATACACTGCCCATATGAACACAAACCACACATACAAAAAAAAGTGCTCCCAATGGAAGCACACAATACTACAAATGAAGTATTTTTGCTTCCTAATTAAACATGCTCTATTAAATTTTCATTTCTAAGGCTTATTTTTAAGTGTGTGTGCACCTGTGTGTATGTGTGCACGCATATACCCGACTTAGGTGCCTTCAAAAGCTAGAAGTGGTAGATCTGGCTAGAGCTGGAGTTACAGGCAGTTGTGAGTCACCTGACATGGATAAAGAGTCAAATGGCTCTTAAATTCTGAGTTACCTCTCCAAAAAGCCCCCACACCTGCAAACCTATGCTCTAAACTGCCCATATTGACTAAAAGGGAAGCAAATTAAAAACAATGAGAGAATTAGAAGTCTACAAGAGAAACTCTACGTCTGAAAAAAAATTAAACTGATCACCTATACAAACCAATCTGCTGATGACAGATTTATTTAAATGTGGTTCAAAGAAATACTTTGTTTAAAAAAAAGCATTTTTGTGGATAAACTGGTAACTTAATTAACTGGACCTAAACAATACTGAATAGTCCACAAGTAAAATAACATAATTTCTGAGTTTTGTTTCAAATAAACCAGACATGGGAATAGAAAAGAGTACAAAGGAAAGAAGACAGGGTATAATTAATGCACTGACTGTTGAAACTGAGTATATAAAAATGAGTTTACTTTTATTAACTACATCTGAAATTTTTCTTAAGAAAAAAGTTGTAAGTAACATAATACCATTAAAAAAAAAGACTCACCTGCCTCGACTGCCAGTGCTAGATGTACTGGGGGGTCTCACAGGTGTGTGAGAATTGGGTAAGCCTAAAAAACAAAAGTCAGATTGAGGATCAGAACATTCAGACAATACAGCCTGACTCAGAGACTCTTGTAAATCACAGACAGCTGTAAAGTCAGAGATGGCAAATATGATTAGCAGACACCAACCAGCTTCTTCCAGCTGAATCCAAACTCACCGCAGCATCTTATAAGTATTGCCCAAAAGCAAGAAGTAGTAGACCGAGAAAGTTATTTCTTCACATCACAAAATAGACTATATATTATAGTCCTTTACTCTTTTTAAAAAATTGAGAAAGTGTTTCATTATATAGCCCAGACTGGCCTTAAATCCTCAATTGTCCACTGCCTCCATTTGAGAGAGCTGACACTACAGTGACACACAAACCAATCAGGTATTCATCCTTTTTCAACATCCTGAAAAAAAATCTCACTAAAACTCAACGATATAATTAAAAAAATGTTAATATACCTTATGTAAAAATCTTTACCTCAGCCAGGCAGTAGTGGCGCATACCTTTAATCCCAAGCACTCGGGAGACAGAGACAGGCAGATCTCTGTGAGTTTGAGGTCAGCCTGGTCTACAAGAGTGAGTTCCAGGACAGCTAGGACTATTACACGGTGAAACCCTGTCTTGCAAAACAAAAAGCAAACAACCAACAAAATGAAATAAAACCCACCATATATGCATGCGTATTTGAAAAAGGAACCAAGAAAAGTCAACAAATCTTGAGAAAAGCAAACTATCCATCATAATCCAAGTGATCCTCATTTAACGAGTTGAAGCCCTTGAAAAGTTGGAACTATTCCTTCCTTTCAGTCCAATTCTGAGTTTTACTCTGTACACTAGACTGTAAAGTAACTCTTCCCTGAGTCTCTAGCTTGCGAAAATGCCCTGAAGATTTTGGGCTTGCCAATGCCCAGAAAAATAATCAGGAGAGCTAATTCCTTAAGAGTATTTCTTATCCTTTTCCATCCTCTGTACCACATCATGTGTGTAAAGTGTATATAAATATGATGTATCTCCACATACACACCTCCTTCTTGTTGCTGTCTTTACCTAATACAGATACCAGGAAGCAGCCTTCACTCCTCCACCCCTATCTGAAGGTGTTAAGAGCAATGAAGCAATATCCCTGTTTGTTTTACCTGAAGATCCGGGTGATAAAGCAGAGGGTCCTGGGGAAGGATTCATGGTACTTGTAGGCTGTGGGGGTAGATGACTGCCTGAGATATATCTACTCAGTAGATTATCTAAACTACTTGAGCCAGCATCTTCCAACTAAAAAGAGATAAAAATAAATTTGCTTTGATTAAACTGAGGATGAATAAATTAATGTCACTGTTTGTACTTACTTTACTACAACAGATTATACAATATCAAGTTCAACCTAACTGCTGCTTCCTTAGGCTCTTCTGAGAACAAACACAGTATGAAGTTTGTTACTGAAACTAATTTATATTATACAACAGATACCCAGCTGCTAAGACAAACTTAATAATCCATTAAGCCCTGTCTAACTACAAAAATAGTTCTGACATACTAACAGTTCACTTTCTTTTCTCAAAGTTGCTGGAGTACCCTTGTCCTAAGTCTCCCCTTCTTTAGTGTCCCATCAGAATCATTCATACAAGGATAAATACATGTCAAAACCCAACTTCAAGCTCTGACCAGTTCTTACATCAGCATCCACCCTGAGCAAGGTGCATCACTTATACAAAAGAAAGAAAAAGCAGGAAATCTGAACTCATTTCATACTTAAGAGGCAGTAGGATAAAGTTAGAGTAAAGTTAGAGGATAAAGCATTGCAATTTTGGGACAGTTCTCCAAAGAGCATCAGTTTCCTGTCCTAAAATAAATCATCTATCCTGCAGAATGTGATGATTCAGTGAGGAAATTTTTACACAAGTAAAAAGACACTGCTGAAACTATCTGAAAATCCACACTATTAATTGTCAATCTTGCTTGATTCTATTTATTCCCACAATTCAATCTGTTCTCCAGACAAAGGCCAAATTATTTCTTACACAAATTTATTTCTGGCTTAAGACAAAACTATGCACTTAGTGCCTGCTCTCTTTTCTCCCTAAAAGTGAACTAAGTTTTACAGCAATCTCTAGCATCATCAAATGTACAAATGATTGATCAAAATGTGGTAGGTATATATTTGACTTGTCCTGAAACTGCTGAACTCTTTTTTCCAGGTGGTCGTATTATTTTACATTCCCACCAACGGTATGTGAGGAACCTAATTCCTCTACTTTCTCACCAATACTATAGTTAATATGTAATGTTTCAGTCATCATTTCCATAGTGACTAGAAATGATTTTTCAAATGAACAGCTGTTATGTTTTTAATTTAATTTTTAAGATTTGTTTGTCTATGGATGTTTTGCCTGCATGTATATATGTACATATGCATGTGACATATATGCCGTGACCAACAAAATAAAGAAACATGTAGTTTTAAAACCAAGAAAGCTATGGGAACTGACAAGAAAAAAGGGGTACTTTCATTTTTTTCTCATTAACTTAAAAAAAATCTATAATGGTTTCTTTTATAAAGTCTACAGGGACCTTTTGAACTAAAAAAGAGGGAGGGAGGGTCCGTTAGAATATTCTTCTCATCCCTCCTCACCTACCACGTATCCCTTTAAGCACAAGGACCTTGTTGAACACAGGATCAAATCAGAACCCCTTTATGAAGGTCACAGAGGTCCGGGCACCCTTTCCTACTTTCTCTAGACGCTTTCATGCCACACCTGTCTCCTTTTCATTTTCTCGCTGGCCTTATTTTTGCTGTTCAAAAGATCTTTTCTACCTCACTCAGTTTTGAAATTCTGTTAATTTTACCTCAGGTAGTTTATTGTCAATTACTGCTTTCCTAATTCCTACTCACCCTACAGGTTTCAAGGAAGTTTAACTCCTTACTAGATTTACTCTGTGCTTTCCTCTTTAAGAAACAATCATGATTAGGATTTTAAATATGTGTGCTCTCTGCCAGCAAACTTCTCGTCTCCAGTGTTCCTCAAGTAAGTGCTTAACATATCTGTCAAGTAAATATTATGTTTCCTTTTAAATATAAAAATCTCTTGGTTCTTCCCCTAAAGTTACTTTATAAAAATTATAGTGGAGGCAAGCTAATTATAACTTTTATTACATATATACATTACAGACACCAACTTACATAAATTATTTAATTTTCCTAGTAAGCCTAAAAGGCAAATTCAATTAGACTCAACCATTTAAGAAAGTAAAGAATGGTTGGATTAAAGGTTGGAACACACCTTTAATCCCAGCACTTAGGAGGCAGAGGCAGGCAGACCTCTTCTCTTAGTTTGACGCCAGCCTGTTCTACAGATAGATTGAGCTACAGAGAGACCCTGTCTCAAAAAACAAAACAGAAACTACAAACTCTAATCTCACTTTCCTACACCGCCTGCTGTATTATAACCAAGTGATTGATCCTTTAAGTTGCACACAGGCATGTGGAAGCCATAGGAGTAGCTTGCAGAGTCAGGTTCTCTTCAGTCACCTTTGCATGGTTTATAGGGATGAATGCAGATGTTAGGCTTGTAAACAAGGGCTTCTGCCTGTTGAGCCTCCTGGTGGTTGGAAAATGCAGTCTGCTTTCATGAGAAGGTGAAAGGAAGCTGTAAATGGGTAACAGAATGCTTCATATTTTAATGTTTCACTTACAGTAAGTGTATTGCTTGATTGATTAATACAGGAGGTGTATTGGCAGATTGTAATATTTCCCTTATGACTGGTAAAATAGTTCTAATTAGGTTCAAGGTCAGGATTTCAGTATACTGAGGTCTAAAAGCAACATGTTCCTGGAAACATGGATCACTTAGACTATAGCTGCATTTCCTTCAAATATTTGGGAACTTGTCACATATTGGGCTCTAAGTTCTGGTTGTCTAAAGATCAAAGAGAAACAATCTTTGATCTCAAAGGTTTTACCATGTAATAAGGATATAGTTTTTTTAGGCATGTTCAAATCATGAAGTTATTCCTTCATGTGGGTATATATAATGATGTACACACCCCACAATAATTTACTTTTTAAAAAATTTATTTATTTATTATATAGTGTTCTGCCTGCATACATAATAGAAGAGGGCACCAGTTCTCATCATAGATGGTCATGAGCCGCCATGTGGTTGCTGGGAATTGAACTCAGGACCTCTGGAAGAATAGCCAGCACTCTTAACCTCTGAGCCATCTCTCCAGCCAATAATTGAATTTTTTAAGTCCTCACCTCATTTTTTTTAAAAGATTTACTTACTTACTTACTTACTTGTTCTGTCTGTATATATGTCTGCAGGCCAGAAGAGGGCATCAGATCTCATTACAGATGGTTGTGAGCCACTATGTGGTTGCTGGGAATCAAACTCAGAACCTCTGGTAGAGCAGCCAGTGCTCTTAACCTCTGAGCCATCTCTCCAGCACCCCTCACCTCATTTCTTTCTGGCTATCTAATTGTCAAATTATAACATCTTAGGAAAAAGGCTATATGGTAGTAATTCCCAACCAATTTCATTTTATCTATCTCTTCAGTATTTTATTATCTCCCAGTAGTGAGCACTTTTTCAACCTTTGCTAATAGTATTTTAACATCTAAAACAAAATCCTTATTATGCTGACACTCGAACCACACATTACATTCACATATTCAAGTACAAATCAGCTATTTTCTGGATTGTGCAAAATACTTAAGTCTGAGAGTTTATCTCTGTATTTCATATTAAACTTATTTGCAATATTCATTTACTTTGATTAATGTCAATGCTGGATTTCTCTATGTGAATTCCTAATTTTGCCTAATTTCAGCTCCATTACATAATTTCTTGGAATATTATTATTGTGACTGCCAGACAAAATTAGTCTTTTGGAATGCACGACTATACTATGCGTTAAACGATTCTTCTAAATCCCTGTTGGTTAATAATGCCATTCACAACACAAAGCCATTACTCATACCTGTAATGCTGCTGATGCAAGGAAACCTGCCATATGAAAAATTATGTAAAAATACAGCATAATTACATATAGCACACATAAAACTTAAAAATGAAAATAATGACTACTATTGATGGGTGTATTTACTATACTTTTTTGGTTGTTATAGTCCTTGCAGTTATAAGAAGACTTCACAACCCAGCATAGTGACGCACGGCTTTAATTCTGACACTTGGGAGGCAGAGGCAAGTGGGTCTGAGTTGGGAGGCCAACTTGGTCCACGTGGTGAACTCTAGGGCAGCGAGGGCTATAAATTGAGAATCTGTCTTTCAAAATAAATGAAGGAAGGTAGGTAGGTTGGTTTCTTACATATGATACAGATAAGCACTATACCACCAAGCCACATGCCCAACACAAAGTTTACTCTTAAAAATGTTTGCTTTCTGTGTTATGATGGCAACAGTTTCATAAATTGAATGCTTAAGGGAAGTACCATGCTCATTAGCAGGTGGCCAACACAAAACAAAAATCAATGGCATGGTATTTTTGGAGGTTTTTTGTTTTTTTGTCTTGGCTTAAAAAACAAACAAAAGCTTACATGTCTTTTGCTTATATATTATGGTTTCCAAATTTGTATTTCTATGGGATTTCTGTGAATGTGTGCATCCACATCTACATGTGTTTCTTTGGCTTCTTTTTTCTTCCTGTCCATTTGTTTTACCCTATTGAAGTTATTTTTATCTTATATTAAAGAAATAACTTACACACACACACACACACACACACACACACACAAGCTTATAGACCAGTGGTTCTCAATCTGTGACCCCTTTTGGGGGTCAAATGACCCTTTCATAGGGTCATATTAGATAGCCTGCATAAAAGGTATTTACATTACAATTCATAATAGTAGAAAAATTAGTTACAAAGCAGCAACAAAAATAATTTTATGGTGGGAGTCACTACAATATGAGGAACTCTACTAATGGGTCACTGGGTCACAGCATTAGGAAGAGAACCACTGTTATAGACAAAAGCCCACAGTACTAGTATGTCCTTGGAAGCAAACAGTAGAAACCAAAATATCCATTATCTACTACATGAACACACTGTGAAAGATTCAAAGCAAGGAAGAGACATGGGATACATGCCTATAATCCTACCATGTAAGAGAGTGAAATGAAAGTCAGATTGAGATCAGCATGTGATACATAGTGGATTCCAGGCCACACTGTTCTACATTTAAAGACCTTATCTTCAAAAGAAGAAATGAGAAAGAACATTCTACACAACACAGTATTATTCAGCCCTAAGAACAAATTGTTATTCTATAGACTTGGTAAACAAGTGAGAGAAATAAAAGGTATAAAGAAATGAAAGACATAAAAGCCCACATATTTTATCTTCAAAAAATGTGCATAACAGAAACAGAAGAACTATTAGTAGCTTCTAGGAGCAAGAAAAGGAAACAGATAATGATGCCAATGCTACAGTTTTTAAACCATGAAAATACCTAAAACCACAGGTGACAGCTTAACAATCTTGCAACCATACTTGAAACAATGACTAACTTTTCATGTCTACTATTTTCTTGGTGTCACTATGAATAATGAAGAGAATCTAAATTTATAATTAAGAGTTTGAATCAAATTCTAACATTTTTGGGGACTGCAGAGATGGCTCAGAAGTTAAGAGCACTGGCTGCTGCTCTTCCAGAGGACCTGCATTCAATTCCCAGCAACCACATGGTAGCTCCCAACCATCTATGAGATCTGGTGCCATCATCTGGTGTGCAGGCAGAACACTGTATGTATAATAAATAAATAAATCTTTAAGAAAGCATTTTGTTAATTATAAGAAAACTTACAAATGTAACCTTTTAACTTACACTCCAAAAATTTAATTACATTCTATTATATACTCTAATCCTTGCAGTACCAATCTGATCATCGTTTCCTTGGTCAAGAGACACCAATCTCTTCAAATATCAAGAAACTGTAGTAGATTCACAGAATAACAAGAAGCCAGTGGTTTTCAAATAACTTTGAAGTTATAAAAGCATCATTTAAAACTCTGACACAGCCAGGCAACGGTGGCTCATGCCTTCGATCCAGGCTCAGAAGTCAGAAGCAGATGATCTCAGTGACTTTGAGGCCAGCCAGGAATACACAGTAAGAACCTGTTTCACAGTCCTACTATTTCAGCAGCTTTACTGCTCCTTGACGCCCTAGTGACCCCCAACAAAAGTCATACAATTAGGGGGAAATAGTATAATCCTCAAATATTTTATTTATAAAAGCTAAAGAAATGAGAAACCTCAGAGAGCACTTTGTGATTCATCTTCTCCTTTTCATCATTATTTCTTCTCTTTTATTATGTCCCCCAAAATGCCTGATATCTAAACCTTTCAACACAAGCCACTCTCTGTTCAACTGGTTTTAAGGAGTGGACAACCATTACTGTACTTGTTTAGATAGACTCTTCTTCTAACTTTAAAACATGGAGGAATACCAGTTTCAGCACAGTAGCTTTAAACTTTACATATGTGTCCTTTACTCTTCAGAAGGTTCGTTCAAGTAAATTACTGGTCCTGAAACTAAAAAAATTCTGAAATATGTATTTTTTCAATTAGTATGAGATTTTAAACAATTTGTTTAACTTAAATACAAACCTGTATAGGTGGAATATCTGGCAATGATGGAAGGTTTTCTGGATTGGTGACTGAGGGAATTAGTTCTATTGCTGTAACAGATGGGCTGGTGGGACCTCGATTTGCATTTGCCATAGTTGCTGTGGTAGGGCTTGTTGGGTTGATTGGGTTGTGTGCTGATACAACAGGAAAGGGTCCAGCATGCCCTGGGTTTGAGTGCTGTTTAAGAAAGAAGGTATTATCATTATGTGCTCTTGCCACCATCTCTGAACCATACCTTAGAACAATATAACTATCTTTAGTGTATCATTTCCAAAATAAAAGTATCTGCAGTTGACAAAGAAGTGGAGCCTCTCAAACTTATACAAGAGAAGAGTTTGAACTAATCTTTCCTTTTTATGTACTATCTAGGGTAAATAGATTTGCAAATAATTGTCAATTTGTCAGCCTACTGATACGATTTTCAGAACAAGGATATAAAGATGTAGAAGGCACCAAGTTTACAAATAGTCAGCCATGGAAGGCAGTTCTGAAGACACCATTCTGTGATCCGCTAGTCTTCTATATAATGAAAAAAAACTACAAAATTTAACAAAATGATGAATTTAAGAAAGAAACTATGACACTGATTCCTAGTTCTAATACTAAGTTTTAAACAGTCACATAATCTCAGTAATTGTGATATATACATAAATGATCCCTTAATGGTTTCATAGACCAGGCTGCTATGAGGATTATTTAAGTTAATATATGTGCAGGTCTTTGGGAAATCACTAAACATACAAAATTAAATCAATCAAATATTAAAAAACTAAAAATGCTGACAGTGACTTCTGAAGGGAAAACTCTAAAACCTAATGGTCTGATTCTTGGTACCCTTTCAAATGTTAAACCTTGGTACTCACAATATTTAAAAGTACCCCAAAGAACTAAGGGATACACGGGTATCTCAATAGTTATAAGGAAACCAACATCTTCAGTCTTCCTAGGTAGTATTTTAAAAACGTATTTGCCTAAGACTGTGTCATGAATGGTCTTTTCACAACTGTCCTTCTCTCACTTGACAAAGTAATGGCATACTGCTGAAAAATATGGGGGGAAAAGCTAAAACCAAACTACAAAGTTAAACAAAGGTACAATTGAAAAAGGACTTGGGTATCAAATGGGCTGATACTGCAGACCAACAAAAATGAAAAGCCAATAAACCTGACTAATGAAACAGAACTGTGAAAAGCTCCATTAGAAAACATTCAAAAAAAGTGAGAAAATATTTTTAATAAAATTTCTACTCTGCAATTACATTAATTTTTATCAATTTTCTTGAGCATTGCATAAAAACAGAACACAGTAAGAATCAATTATTCTTATTTTAACAATAAATAACAGTAAAAAGCATATAACTGAAAAGGTTAAAAGACTACACTTAATTTAAGAAATATATACTTTAAAATTTTTTACATCATTTGATTAGTATTCTTTTTTATGTATATGAGCGTCTACATGTATATGTGCACACCACATGTGTGCAGTGCCCAGAGAGGTCAGTAGAGGCCATCAGATACCTTGGAAATGGAGTTACAGACAGTTTGAACACCATGTGGATGCTGGGAACCAAAGCAAGGTCCTCTGAAAGAGTAGAAGTGCTCTTAACTGCTGAACCATCTCTCCAGCCTCATCTGTCTTAAACCACATAAACCTATTTTGTTTCCAGAACTGTGTACAAATAATACAATGATAACTTTTCAACAGAAAGGATTAAAATCTTAGGAAAAGCCTTTGCTATCACTCAATTTAACCAATAATTTGTTAAAAATAGCTTTATGTTTTTTAAAAATTTATTTTTATGTATATGAATGTTTCCCCAGCATGTACATCTGTGTACCACATGCACTGTGTCCAGAAGTATTCATATCCCCTGAAACTGGAGTTGCAGATGGTTATGAGTCATCAAGCGAGCACTGGATATCGAATCTAGAAGGGCAGCCTCTGCTCTAACCACTGAGCCATCTCTAAGGCCCACTTTCTCAGTGTCTGTCTGAGCCATCTCACATCCCACTTTTAGCTTTCAAGTCAATATTTACAATATCCTAGAATATTTTCACCACTAGTTACAAATACATAAAACATTTTTCAGAAATCTTTCTGGGTGTAATTTTGGTAAAGAGCTACAGAATCATTGCTTTAAGTGTTTAACATGTAGACTAAACAAGCAAACTTAGTAGAAGTTTACCCTAGTCTTTCTTTGATTTGGAAATTATTTGATTCTAATTAAGGTGTATTAGTTTCTGTGTATGTATGCATGTCTAGCTGAATATACACATACTCCATGTATACAAGAGAGGAAGCGGCCATGCGAGTGCTATGAACTAAAGGAAGTGTTCATAGCCTGAGCCATTGAAAAACTCCCTAGTCCCCAAATTTTAGCCTAGTGGTTATGGCTCAAAAATCTGTTATAGTAACATCACCAATGCACTTTTAAATTAACCGGTGATTCTAAGAGCCTCTACAGCATGTTTGTTTAATTTCTGAGACAAGATCTCTATAGACCAGCCTGGCTTCCAACTCCCGCTACGTCTACTCTATCTCCTGAGTTCTAAAATTATAGGTGTGCATTACCATACTCAGTCGACAGCATGTTCATGTTTTGAGGAAGCACTGAATTTTTTTTTAAAAAAATGAAATACTGTTTAAAACACTTCATTTTATAATCATAGTTCATACTGAGTTTACATAATTATATAATTTAAAGATTATAAATTTGCCCCAAATCTTTTTTTGTTTTTCATATTTTATTTCATTTAAAAATTTTATTCATCTATCTATCTAGGTGCTTGTGTGATGCCTCCATGAGTTTCTGTGCAATACGTGTGTGCAATGACTTCAAGAGCCAGAAGGGGGTGCTATATCTCCTGGAACTAGAGTTATAGATGGTTTTGGGCTGCCAGATGAGTCCTAAAAATCACACATAAGTCCTATGTAAGAATAGAAAGTGCCTCTAACCACTATGCCATTTCTCTATCTCTATTTAAGATAGCTGGCCTTTTAAGAGAAGGGCTAATGTAGCCTAAGCTGGCCTTGAATTCTCCATGAAGCCAAGGGTAACTTTATGATCCTCCTATATCTACCTCTCTAGCACTGGGATTACAGTCATAATTACTAAACCTGGCTTAATTTACTTTATTATTGTTCTCTTAGAGTTTCTTGGCAGTAATAGAGACCAAGCCCGGGGCTTCAAGCATTCTATAACTGAGCTAGATCCTAAACCACAATAATTTTTTTTCACTTTATGGTTTTTATTTTTTTTTAGATTTTTTTCTTATTTATTTATTATGTATACAACATTCTGCCTCCATGTATGCCCGCATGCCA
>LOJH01001770.1:14337-25429 GCA_001685095.1 Ellobius talpinus
TTGAGAGGGAGAGGGAGAGGGAGAGAGAGGGAGGGAGAGAGAGAGAGAGAGAGAAACAGATCTGCTTTCTTCATCGAGTGACTATGTTAGGGGGTTGCCCTGCACCTTCAGAGCAGGACGAGATGAGGTGGCCTTGTGCTCACCTCAGACTTTGTTTCATGTTCTCTGACACTCCAGTTAAGGTGTTTGTTTTCATTTTTGTTTGTTTACTTGAGTTTGGGGGAGGGGGGCAAGGTCTCGCTCTTGGCCAAGGCTGCAGAAAATTCACCATGAAGCCCAGACTGGCCTCAGACTTGCAGCAATCTTCCTGCCTCAGCTTCCTGAGTGCCTAAATTCTGGGTGTAGGCTGTCACCCCCCCCCACACTACAAGTGTCAGTTCAGAGCAGGAGCCAAGTTCAAAGCCTCCAGAAGAGTGTGCTCCCTTGAGTGACCAGGAGCTGCGATGGGGTTGGTCTGTGGAAAAGCAGCTGGAAACATCCCCTTACACCTCACCTGGTGTGACTCTCCTCTCCACACCCACCCCCAGATGAGACTGGCCAGCCAAAACAAAAATAAATGAGGTTTTATTGCTATGTAGCCCAGGCTCACCTCAAATTTAAGTATTGATTTAAGTGCTAGTATTACCCTCAGGAGTAGGTATCGTGGGCCACAGGAAACAGGATGTTTTTTATTAGTTTTGCCCTTTGCAGGTAGAGAAAGACATTGAAAACAGCTTTGCTGGGCTGGAGAGATGGCTCAGAGGTTAAGAGCACTGACTGCGCTTCCAGAGGTCCTGAGTTCAATTCCCAGCAACCACATGGTGGCTTACAACCATCTGTAATTCAGTCGGGTTCCCTTTTCTGGCATGCAGACAGAACACTGTATACATAATAAATAAATAAATTAAAAAAGAAAAAAGAAACTATCTATTAAAAAGAAAGAAAACAGCTTTGCTATTACTTTCTGTACTAAACTTCTCTTTTCTGTCCTTCTAACCAGGGGATGAGGCCCAGTTTGAAATGGACATCTGACTGCTGCACAGTCTAAGGAGGCTTCAGCACAGCAGCCCATGTGACCTGACTGGGCCAGTAGGCACGCAGTGAGCCGAGAAGCCGGCAGTTCCCCCTCCCCTCCCTCTGGGTGCCAAATGGTGGGAGATAAGCTCCATTGACCACAACTCCCCCTGTCTCCTGCCCCTGCCCCATTAAGGTTAGGATGAAAGCCCTTGGATTACTCTGGAACTGAACGTTTGGTCCTTGGAGGAAAGCAGTCCCTGTAACTTGCCTGTTCATTTCCTAAGAATCTTCTGCCCACTTCTGATTTGTCCCAAGTCCAGGAACTCTCTAAGAAGAAGCACCTCTGCTTGGGGTGACTGGGGAGGGAAGGAGGTGTGGTGCCCATTGCTGTTCCTGTACTCTCTTCTGTCTTCCTCCTTGCATCCCATTGGTGAGTCAGTGCTGGATGTGGGATCTTTAAACCATTCTGAAGAATGATAAACAAAATGAGCTGCTTGCCCTATCCCTGGAGATGTTTGTCCTCGGTACTGGAGCACAGCTCTTGTACCTCCTGTATGTAGCTCTGACTGCATTCCTGGGACACATGGCATGAGCTCCCTTTTCTCTGGGGAGAAGGCTTCTGTTCTGGGTGTGATGGCTCATCTCCCCATTCTCTTATCTAATTCATCGGCACAGGTATTTTTTAAACCTTCCTTCTGAAGAGACCCCTAGGTGACCAGTTGGTCTTTGCTTGTCTGCCATTCTTCCTACCTGCATCTTGCAAGTCCAAGATGCCCTGGGACTTCTGTCTGCTCCCAGAGCAGTCATTTGAAGTGCCAGTGCTTTGGTCTCCACCTGGTGGACACAGCTGGTCCCAGCGGTCTGCCTGAGAATGCCCTAACTATGGCCTCTGTAGAGGACTGAGCCACACAAGTAGCCAGCCCTAGTAGTCATGGTTTAAACCTGATAGACCTTAGCAGGTTTGCTGCCCTGCAGTTTATTAAATTTTGAGTTTAAAGTTGACTCCCCTATTCCCCTCCTGAATCTGCTTTATCCTTGGCTGCCAAGAGAGAAGCATGGGCTGAAAGAGTGTGTTCCTCCCAGCTTCCTTCTCCTCATTGTAGACCTTCCTTCTTGCTTCCCTTCCTTCTCTCCTTTTCAAACCTCACTCTCTTTCCTTCTGGTTCTTCCACCAGGCCATTTTCTAAATCTGCATCAAAGATACCTCCCATGTTGGTATCTGATAATATGTCTCTTTTATCAGAGGAGAGACTTTTTATTTTTAAGATGACTACAGACCTATTTTTAGATAAGTTTTCAGTACAATTTTGAACTGCAACTTTTTTAACAAAACATCTTCCAGTATTAGGAAGGTTATAAAACAAATGTTCCTAGGCAAGTCTGCTGTCTTCACTGTTCTCTCATAGTTCCTTCTGAGCGCTTTCCTGTGCTCTCAAGTTTAGGGGGCTGTTTGGAGTATAGAATGGGTGGTTTGTGAAACTGGACCAGTCTGCCTTGCTATGAGTTGTTGGCAAAAACTTCATTCTTTTCCTTTACCTTTTTTGCTCTCTTGCTCCTCCCTGCCCCACTCTCCTGGTACTGTGGACCTACTGGGAGATCCCAGGAGAGAGGCCCCCATAGACAGGCTGGAAGGAAGACAGTACAGCAGCCACTGGTGTCCTGGGAATTTCTGGTTCTATTGGATGCCTATCTAAGCCCTCTTAGTAAGATTTCAGATCCCCATTGGCTGGGAAAGAAAGCTGTTTCTTTTTCCTTTGCACCATGGAAAGACCCTGTTTTGTGAAGACTTTAGGAAAAAGGAAGGACATCTGCAGAACTTGTTCTGTTTCCTGCCACACAATGTGAATAGCTCGTACTGCAGCCCTCTGTGACGGTCGCTGTCTCAGGAATAAGCTGGGTCTCCAATGTTTGGGGATTCTTGGAGTCTCCAAGTTGATAATCAGAAGAGTTTTATTTCTTTGTTAAATGTATCTGTTATGTTTTTAATTAAACTCCAAGTTTTATTTCATGGAGTCTTGGGAAAACTTAAGTTGTGCTGCCATTGGCATAAGCAGCTTGCTCAAGACCTCTGTACCCTGGAGCTTCATTCTTCACGAGCAAGGCTCATGGTTCTTCACACACTGGTGTTGGCACCCTGTGGACTCTGCAGTGAGGAGGCGTGAGTATGCAGAAGAATATACGCTTCCTCATTGAACGCTGTCTGCAGCAGAGTGGCTTCCTGGACCCACCACTGGGAAGGGAGACATGGCAGCTGAGTAGGATAGAGAAACTTTCCTTTTTCTTGCCATCTTGGAGAGTCTGCATGTGTGCCCCTCCTCAATCAGAAGACATGTCTAGTATTCCTTGGAGTGTCACCTTTGTGGTGCAGGAGTCTTTTAGCCTTATGTCCTCTGCCGGGACCCCTCACTGCTTGGTGCAGGCCTTATATGAAGGCCACCTGTTCTTTGACCTCCATACATGAGCATTGTGAGATAATTGCACAAGGCAAGACATAAGCTTCCAGCAGATGGCATTTTTGTGCCATGCCTCATGAGCCATTTTATAGGAAGCAGGGTCCAGTGGGGTTCACCTCTGGGTCGTCAAAATGCCTCACAGCTGGAGCCTTAAATGGAGGGTGTGTGGTCCTAATCTGCCGGCCTCCCTCCTGAAGGAGACAGTTATTTAAACTTTAGTCGTCATCCATACTGTTGCTATGAAGGATGCGCTTCTGCACTTGGGACAATCAACCTGCATGAGGAAGAAGCTCCAGCCCTGGCAGGAGACACCAGCAGTGCCCTTCCTCCTGAGTTCCCAGCCCTCGTATTCTGCTGAAATAGGCACTTCCTTGCCTCCTCCAGGGCACTGGAGTGGAAAAGCTGGCTTCTAGATAGAGTTATCTACTGCTGTGTAACAAATTACCTGCCAGCCTAATATCTCAGAATAGTAAACACTAACTGTTGGTGTCTCAAATAGGGTTAGGGGCTGCTCAGCATGGAGCTTTAGCGTGAGGTCTCATGGAGGTGCATGTAGTCTGTGGGTGGGGGCTGCTCTTGTCTGGAGCTGGAGAATCCCACTTCCATACTTTGTGGTTGTCAGCAGGGTGCCTCCCTCGTTCCATATGGGTCTCTGTTAGTTGTCATGCCATAGCACCTAGCTTCCTCCTGAGTGACTGATCCTAGAAAAGGAGGTGGGTAAGAAGAAAGTTGCAGTGCCTTTATACCACCGTGTCCCTAACAGGAGAAAAGTAATCCTCAGGGAAGTGGGGATAGCCACAGCCATAAGCTGGGTGCACATTGCTATCAGATCAGCCCTCTAAAGTGGGACCAAACTGGAATAAAAGACTTCTCTTTCCCCAAAGCTACCCATTTGTCTTAAGAGAAGTGGCAGGAAATGAAGATTCCCAGATCTGTTGCATCCCCCCATCTGCCTATTTTCTCAAGAACGCTTGCTTTTAAGAGGTTCTGAGGTGGCTTCTTCAAGCATCATTTACCCCTTCTGTCTTCCTTTAGCCCAGAGTTGACAAAAGGAATTGGGGGGCCTTCCTGTGCAGCCATACAAACTTTCTTAACTAGAGCGGTGTTTGTCTGGCAGAGGAATCAGAGGACATTAGATGTCAGGTTCATGAGTTACAGAGCAGAAAGCAGTTCAGGTTCTTGGTTATGATACTGAAGTCAGGTGCTACCTGCATGCATTGGTCAAGGTGTCCCACCCAGATCCGTAAGCCAGGGACACCTGAAAATGCAGATATCTGCATGTACTTGATTGTTCCGGTCAGTGAAGCATGCAAAGTAGCCTGTTGCCTCCTGGGCACCTGGATAGAAGGGTGCTCTTACAAAAAAGCAGCAGTCTTGTTTTTACCTGTAGGGGAAGCTTCAGAGGTGGCTCACCAGTGCCTCGGATCTCATGAGATGCTGCTTGTTCCTGCCATCCATTCTCCATCCTTAGATGGAGGCTCTTGTTTGAATTGGTGCTCTGTCTTCTAGCCTTTTCTTTTCTGTAGCCATGATTGCTTTGGAATGTATTTCAGGCTCTTGTGGCGGGTTTCCTTCTAGGGGTGAGGGATAGAGAGCTCTTGTTCCTGTCTCCTTGGGCCTCTCAGCTGTTGTGTTCCACTGAAAGTCCATCCAGCCTGCTTGTATAGGCTGCCACTGTGAGTTAGTGTACAAGGGATGTGTCAGGTAGGGAGCCTCCTTTTTGGGTGCTGGCAGCTTGAGGGGGGTGTGGTGTAACCCTTTTTATTCTCTAGAGGAAAGGCACTACTGTCTTCACATAGTTCTTTAGTGTGTTTTCTGGACTCCATGCCCACGGCAGCTATTTATTGATCTGCGAAAACCCAATCACTAACCCATCCTTACCATGGAAGGCGGGATTTATAGTGGAGGAACACCATTTCTTCTTGGGGTAGAGGGTTCTGTCTGAGCTTTTGAGTTACCCACAGCCCCTTGCCTCTCAGCCTTTGGTGACGGGAATTCGGGCTCCCGCAGTTGAGGCATCCTTCGGTGCTTGCCATCCCGCCATGCTTCCTGCTCTGGCAGTGCTTTTCACGGTAGTGGTGGACTTTATTGAAGCTGCTCACAGTAGCTGAAGACTGTAAGGATGACTGATGGTTCCTCAATTTTCCAGTTGATCAGTCAAGATACCTTCCCCACCCTCTGAAACTAGCTTTCCCTTAGGCAGGTCCTAGATGGCAGAGCTTACTTTCAAAGTCTTTGGGTGGTCTGTGGTTTCCCTCTGCTTGCTCAACTCTTCCTGCACCCTAGTGGGCCATACTGTGCCCAGTAGAAAAGGCTATTGAACTGTTCCTAGTGGATACAAACTCCTGCTTACCTTTCTGAGGTGGAAGGGTGGCGGTGAGAGGCCAAATGCCTGGTAGGTAGACACTTGGCTGTGCTGATGTTTCCAAAGGGAGCTCCTCCTAGGGCTTCAGACCTAAATCCAGGGCATTGTGAACTTAGAGAATCCACAAATCTAGCACAGAATGCCCATTCTTGCCTCTATACCCCCTTCCTCTCCATTTCAGTCTTAAAAACTGCCCAGCCCAGGCCTGGGGGCTATGGCTGGAGGACAAGAGAGTGGGGACACCAGCAGGAGGTAGGGGCCAGCGTGACACCAATGCCTTGGCCCCACTTCATGCCTCCTAGGCCAGCTCCAGGAAGCCTTAAAAAAGGCAACTTGAAGAATCCCAAGGACTCCGATTCCCAGTTGTCCATATTAAGAATCTGTGTTTTCTGATAGACCCTCCCCTGTTCACTGCTGCAGTCTTAGCCACATGGGATGGAATTTCAGAGGCTGCCAGTACTTTCCTTGGTCCTCCTACTTGGTTCCCTTGATGTGCTGTCCCCTTACCTCCCTCCCTTCGCTGTCAGCAATGGTCAGTGGAAGGTTCCATGCAATCCTAAGACAGTCCTGTGTGATTCCATGACCAGTTTGTTTTCTTACTGTCCTTCCAAGCCAGCAGGTGTTTGGAACTAGGGAAAAATTTCTCACCAATGGTTGCTAAATAAAGACATTGAATATTGATTTGGTGTTTTGTGGTGCTGGGCAGTGAACCCTGCATTTCACATATGCTGCAGGCACACTTCACAGAGCCAGCCTGAACTTAGTATGTTTAAGTTTTTTGTTTGTTTTTGAGATAGGGTCTCACTGTAGTTGTAAGATGACCTAGAACTTCCCATATAGACCAGGCTGGCCTTGAATGCAAAGAGTCACAAGCCTCAGCCTCTCGAGTGCTAGGTTTAAAGGCTTGTATCACCACACTTAGCCTCTTGGTATATTGATTTTATTTATTTTTTGTTTTGTTTTTCGAGATAGGATTCTCTGTGTAACAGCTCTGGCTGTTCTGGAACTTGCTCTGTAGATCAGGCTGGCCTCAAATTCAGAGATCTGCCTACCTCTGCCTCTCCAGTACTGGGATTAAAGGTGTGTGCTGTGGCCACCACCCAGCTTGCTTGCTTTCTTTTCCTTTCTTTTCATTCCTTGTTTATTTGGGGTCAGATGCCACACAGGGTTTGTACCTGAAACCCCACTGCTCAGGAGGCTGAGGCAGAAAGATTGCTGAAAGTTGGAGGCCAGCCTTGCCTACACACACCCCCCAACACCAGAACAGTATCTGGTGTGCTGTTGCAGGTTGTTTACATTTGGCGAGTCTCAGCTGGAGAAGCCAGGCAGAAGAGACCTGCTGCTTTGTCTCCCTAGTGGATCACTGTCATTCTGGTCCTATGAGTGAGCACAGGAGCTTAATGGCCTCTCCCTGCTCTGAGAAGCCCACCCTGGTATATGTATCTTGCTCTAGGCCTGTGGTTCTCAACCTTCCTAATGCTGTGACCCTTTAACACAGTTCCTCATATTGTGGTGACCCCCCAACCATAAAATAATTTTCATCACTATTTTATAATGGTAATTTTATTGCTGCTATGAATTATGAGTATCTGATACACATATCTGGTATTCAACCCACAGGCGAGAGCCATTGTTCTAGGCCGTGCTACATGAGCCTGGCTTGGCTTTCTTATGTTGGTGGCTGTGGACAGGTGTCAAGACACTATAGTAGAATAGAGGTTTGGTGCTGGGCCTTAGATCTCTCAACGTCTGGTCCTATCAGGGTAAAGAAATCACTTTATGATTGTATGGTTGTATGATCAGGAGAATCTGCCTAGTGCTGGCACAGCCAGTTCTTGGAGAACTCAATTGGTACACATCTGTACTCCATCACTCTAGACTGCATGGGCTATACTGAGACCCTCTGTGCAGATGTGGGTTAGAGCAGACACAACTGTATAAAGCTAGGACTAAAGGGAACTTGGAGCTGGGATAACCTGCAGAGCCTCTACTGGGGATGGAGGAATGGGGTCCTTCTGCTGTAAAAAGGATTTTTTTGTTTTTCCAGACAGGCTTTCTCTGCAGCTTTGGAGCCTGTCCTGGAACTCATTCTGTAGGCCAGGCTGGCCTTGAAGTCAGAGATCCACCTGCCTCTGCCTCCCTAGTGTTGGGATTAAAAGCAGATTGCACCACCACTGTCTGGCTAAAAGGGTTCTTAACATGAAGATAAACTCAAGTTATGGTGCAGAGGGTCACAGCTGTGTGCCCCTCAACTCTGTATCGTCTTGTCTCTGCTATTGCCAGACCCACCAGCATGGGGGGGCACATTTGTTTATGCCCTTGGCCCTGGTTACACTTGCAGAACACCAGACCTTTGCCTCAAGAGCAAATATCTATTAAAGCCCTACATTCAGATAGGACAGTTCTTAGAGGGAGTCCTTTGGGATGTCCAAGGCATCCTGCCAACCCATGGACCAGATCTGGAGCAGTTGTTAAGACACTAGTACCCAGATACCCGCAGCCAGCCAGTGGTCTTGCAGCTAGCATATGAGCATAATCAACACATGTAGTTAATCGCTTTGTGCCCACATCCCCAACTTGACAAAGGCAATACCTTGTCACTAGGGAACTTCATCCCAAGTTCACAGAACAGCCACCGATAAACACTCCCACCAGCTGGAGACACACATAGCTTGGCCTTCGGCCCTGCTGTCTGGCTGTGAAAGAACTGCAGGCACCTGCCTAGTCCTCTAGATCCCATCCAGGTGCCTGCATCTCTCAGCGCTGCTGTGATATCCATAAAGGCTTTCTGGGGTAGCATTCAGGAAAGCCCATGGAACAAGTGGACCCCATAACATTGTTTCAAAAGTAAAATTTGGTTTGGCGTGGCGGTAGAGATGAGTAATCCCAGCATTTGAGAATCGGAAGAATTGCCTTGAGTTTGAAGTCGGTCAGGGCTAAAGACCCTGACTCACATCAACGCGGAACCCTGATGACTGAACTGCTCAGCTCAGAGCTCCTTAGACCCAGCTCTGCTGCTGAGTCACCTTTGTCAAGCCCAGGCTAGGTTGTAGCCAACCCAGTCCCTGCTTGGACCAGTCTCACTGCCTTGATTCAGCCAAGGCTGGGGCAAAGGGAATGGGCATCCTAGGAGGAAGAGCTGCAGACTACCCAAAGCAGCTCCATCCCCCAGCCAAAAGAACAAGCAGATGCTTTAGGGATGGAACTTGCCTCCACCCCCCCCCCACAGGAATTCTATGTGTAGGCCTGGCTGTCCTGGAACTGCTTTGTAGACCAGGTTGGCCTTGAACTCAGAGATCAGCCTGTCTCTGCCTCCCCAGAGGCAAAGGTTTTGATGTTTGTTTTTTTGGGGGGGAAGTTGTAATAGAACTTTCTTTAGGAATCTGAGTTTCCTTCTATGCTGCCATGCAGAATCAGGAGCTAGTCCAGCCCTCTCCCCCCAAGAAAGTGGTTTCAACAGGGCTTAGCAGGTCTTATGCTTTAAGGGTTAAAATCTCAAAAGTGGGAGAAGGCCCAGAGGATGATCCAGTTGAAGATCCATGGCCCTCCCTTTCAAATGCTGAGTTTTGTTTGTTTTGAGACAGGGTCTCACTGTGTAGCTCTGACTGTCCCAGAATTCACCGTAAAGACCAGCTTTTCCTGCCTCTGCCTTCCAAGTGCTGTTAATTAAAGGTGTGCACCAATAGGCCCAGCTTTTCGTGCTGGGGTTTAACCCAGGGTCCTTCATATACTAAGCAAGTAGCTGCCACTGAATCTTAATCATTCCCTAGCTCTTAGAGGTACTTCCTCCAAACCAATCAGGCTCTGCCACTTTTTTCACACATCACACAGCCTCTCTGCAAAAGCTATGACCACAGCCCCATCCCCTGCTGGATTGGAACCTCGGAACCCCAAAACACACCTTGAGAGCCTGGGGTAAATTCTCACTGACGTTTAATAGACTTGGGTTATGTCTGCCAAGCAGACGTCTGACAGCTCTGGCTTCTGTAGTCCACCATGGCCAGTCCCTCTTGGATGAGTGCCCACCTCTCTGGTCAAAGGCACAGCTGGCCCTGGGAGAACTGGACAGTGGCTTTATTGTTTAGGCAACTCATTAGCAGAGATCATGGAGCCCCTGAGGAGGGCCAGCCCGTTAGCGCCAGCCAGCTAGAAAGTTGTGGGGGCTCCCCTAGCCCAGCTTGAATCAGGGAGAACCAAATGGCTAGTTTTAATCTAATACAATTATACTGATCTTTAGGGAGGGACAGTGGGTCACAGGCCACTTTTAAGAATAAAGGAAAGTTACAGGTAGCCTCAAAAAAATAAATACATATATACCCCAGCCTTTGCACACCATTTCAAGGGCTTCAGAGTTTAAAGAGCACTCGTGCAGTTCATAACCCCTATTTCCAGGGAGCCCAGCCAGCCCCTGCAAGGTTTCCCATTCCTGCCTCTCGACAGTAGCCTCTGGCCTGGCAGGTCTAAGAGCCCTATAAGCACAGGGGGCAGGACTTCCTCTTCAGCTCTGGCAGGCAGAGCCCTTCTTCCGCTTCTGCTCCCTGGATGGGCACTATGCATCTCCCTGGAGTTTACCAACATTGTAGAGGGCAAGCGGATTCAGTACTTGCCCTGGCACTGTCAGAGGCACCCACATTCCTCCACAATCATGTCCTTATGGTGTTCCAGGAGAACCCTGCCATTGTCCACGTAGAGCATGCTCAGTGGCTTGGTCTTCACAGGGGCACAGCATGTGGAAGGGACCCGGTGGGGCTGGTAGCGTTTCAGCAGGCTCTGAAAGGGAGGAAGGAGGGAGAGGCAAAATTAGTATTTCTGGCTAAAGTGAAAAATTATCTGCATAAATAATAGGATGCTGCATGTACAACCAACTCATGAACCCCATGTCTGTGAAATAGTCTGTTGGCCTTGAAATAGACGGACTTTGGAGAAGTTTATAATGTCACACAAGCATTGAGCTGGAGTAGGAAGAAGGCTCATCCAGTCCTGAAGTCCAGTTTTGAATGTCCTTTCCCAGAATGTCAGAGGAGCAGAGATCCTGTGTTCTGTTCCCATCACCTAATTAAAGGAACAAGGAAAAGCTGGGGATGCAGCTTACTTGGTAGAGTGCTTGCCCAGCATGTTTGAGGTCCTGGATTTGAGCCCCAATATTGTAATAACTGGGCGTAGTAGTGTGCGCCTGTAACCCCAGCACCAGGGGTCATCCTGGGCCATGTTTGGGGCTGGCCTGGCCCCTGTGTGTGTGTGTGTGTGTGTGTGTGTGTGTGTGTGTGTGTGTGTGTGT
>LOJH01001770.1:26629-44619 GCA_001685095.1 Ellobius talpinus
GCCTCCCGAGTGCTGGGATTAAAGGCATGCGCCACCACCGCCCGGCTTATTTTGGCTTTTGAGTCAGTTTCATATTAACTCAGGCAGAACTGGAACGTGATATTTATCCTAGACTTGCCTGGAACTCTGGGCCATCCTTCTGTCCCAGTCTCTCAAGTAATAGACTACAAGTTAAGCTGCCATATGTATGTGTGTATGTATACACATGTGTATATGTATATATGTGTGCTATGTGTATATGTACACATATATATGTATAAATATATGTGTGTATGTTCTCATAGTCCCATTTCAGAGATGAAGGAAAATGGAGGCTTGTGTAAGACTCTTTTTGAAAAGTAACCAAAGGGCTGAGGATGTAGCTCAGTTGGTCCAGCTCTTGGCTACAAAGTACAAAGACCCGAATTCAATCCCCAGCCTACAAAGTACAAAGACCCGAATTCAATCTCCAGCACTGCATAAACTGGGCGTGGTGCAGCAAGCTGGCAACTGTCCTCCAGAGTTAGAATTGGAGGGTCAAAAGTTCAAGGTCATCCTCAACTTTGTTGGGAGTTCAGGGCCAACTTGGCCTTTAGAGTGGGGTAAGGGGGCAGCCAGGGAAAAGGAGGAAAGGAAGGAAGGGGGAAGAGAGGGAAGAAAGGATGGAAGGAAAGAAGGACAGGAGTAAACTTGAAATCCCTGTTCCAGCCATCTAGAGGACAGTGGGTAAGAACTGGATGGCGCAGGGCAGTGGTGGCGCATGACTTTAATCCCAGCAATTGGGAGGCAGAGGCAGGTGGATCTCTGAATTCTGAGTTCGAGGCCAGCCTGGTCTACAAAGCAGGTTCCAGGGTAACCAGGGCTACATAGAAAAAAACCTGTCTTGAAACACACAGACACACAGACACACACACACACATACAGAGAGAGAGAGAGAGAACAAGAACTAGGTGGCTCTGCCATCCCTCGCCCACTCATCTTACCTGACCCTGGGGCTCTACTTGCCTTGATGAGCCTTGAGCAAGCCGCCCTCTTAGGCTTGTGCTTTTCCTTAGTGGACAGGAGGGCTGCTTGCTCCAGACATGCTAGGTAGATGTAACTATCACAGAAACCCCAGAGCGCTCAGGGCAGAGCAAATAATAGGGCCACGCTGGCCACCCTCTCCCCGCCTGCTCCTCCATAGGCAGCAGATTGCTTCCATCGGCCTTTCAGACCCCCGGTTTCCCTATCCAGGGTTTCCTGTCTACTTCCAGGCTGCTCATACTGCCCTCTTGTGTCAGGTCCTTCACATGGTTCCATGGCAGGAACCCAAGACAGTGTGGCCCTCACTCAGTGAGATGCTGGGGTAATAGATGTCTGGAACTAGCGTGCATTTATGGGTTTTAAAAAGTGATTAAGTGGAAATGGTCACTCAGACTTGTAATCCCAGTTTGTGGGTTTGTGACCAGCCCAGCATATAGTAGTAGACAAAGCCTGTTTCCTCTTCTTTACATTACAGCCATGTGTGGTGGCACATGATGATAATCCCAGCACTTGGGACACTTAAGAACAGGAGGATTAGGAATTTAAGGCCAGCTTTGGGGACATAGCAAATTGGAGGCCAGAGGCAACTACATGAAACAACCCTGTCACAAAAAACAAGAGAACAAAATAATTGATGTAAGGACATGGGGAAATCAAGAGGCTTAATTTTTTACACTTATCTGGTGTTTCCATTTTGTTTTGGAGTCTGTTTCATTGGAGATAAACAAAACAAGGACTCTGAGATGGGCATATTGAGTAGCCCTGGAGGCGGCAGGGATCTGGGATGCTCCTGGGTAGCTCTTAGCTTTTTAACCATCCCCAGACCATCTTTGGGTTTAGGCGAGTTGCCAACGGACATTTGCAGCTTCTGCCTCTGGTGGCTTCTCCCCGCCCATCTCTAGCTGCCTTCTCAGTTAATTTCCACTTCCTGTCCTCATTAGCACCATCAGGATACAATAATGACTAGCCCTTCCTTGCCTAGGGACGCCTCTGCCCTTGGGAGCTAGGTGGCTTCCTCTAGTCACTCCTGCCCCCTATACTAGCAGCCTGTATGGGATCTCAAAGTTTTATCCTAAGTATCTGCAAATGGTCTCTCAGAGGCAGGTGCTCCTGCTTCATGGTCAAGAGCAGCAGCCTGAGTCCCCCCATGACTTGAGGAGTTCCCCTGTCGTGGTTCCAGTTTGTCATTGGTCAGTTTTCCTTCTCTGGGCCTCAGTTGCCTTCTTATAGAGAGAAGGGATGTTGAGCGCTATACAAAACTCAGGAATGACGTGGTAGTCAGGTAGCTAGGCGCTGCGTGAAGACACAGCCGCTAATAACTGATGACCAGTGTTCAGGCAGACTGGGAAGAAACTGCTTCCTCTCAGGCTTCCCCCCAGGGTTTCCTGGGATAGAGGGTTCTCCAGATGTCCAGATGCAGCTCTAGCTCATTAGACAGCTGATATTGAATACTGACAAGGAAGGGGTTCACGGCCATCCCGAAACCCACTTGTGTGCCAAGTGTGGATTTAGCAAGAATAATTAGCACATTAAGCCACCTCCAATTCTAAAGGAAAGAGTTGCTCAGGCCATTTGCTTGCCCCTGTCCTCAACCAGGGAGGTAAGAGGCTATCTATCATAAGGCCGTTGACATTTTCTGCTTTTCTGCTCCCCCCATGCCAAGGCTTTACAGGAACTGTCTTCCCACCCCACCCCACCCCCCACTGGCACTCCCATTTGCACCTGAGTGAACTGAACACTGAGGCACAGACACTTAGATTCCAGCTGACAGACCCCACTGCCACTATGATGGGGCAGATTACGCACTGACTCAAGAGGGAAGATGTGACCTGAAATGCCGCTCTCCCAGAATCCCTCCAGGCAGAGCCTCCGATTTACAAAAGTAATCAAAAAGTGAGACTCGGGCGACTGCGAACATAACTGGATGGACCCTAACAGTTTTCCTGAATCCCAGACTGTCCCATCACGTACATAAATAAACCTTCAAGAACTTTCTCTGCCCCACCCTAAGCGGAAGGGCCAAGCACTCCACCAAATCCCCATTGCCTCGCCCTCCAGGGTGTCCTAGTCCGTAGTCCCCCAGATGACCCTTCAGGAGAGGGTCACCGGCAGTCTCACCCCAGACACCGCAGGCAGGGACTAGGGACTCCGCCTCCAGGTCGCGAGGGCCGGCGGGCTACGGGTCAGACCGGATTAGCAGATGTGGATTGCGTCCGGATCCCGCGGAGGGCCGTCTGGCCCCGCAGTACAGGGGCGCGAGCTGGCCAAGCTGTTCAGGCGACGGGATGTGGATTGCGCCCGGGAAAGGAGTCCCGAGTCTGGACTCCTTCTCCTGGGCACCCACCTGTCGATCTTTTCTGGTGAGCAACACTCAGATCTCTGGGTCAACTACACACATACCTCGATCCAAGGAAGTTCTGAGCCCGGGGTCACCCAGGACACCTGACACTGCCCAGCAACGAGAGCTACCGGAATTCTGTAATTCCGGCACCCGGTCCCTAATTTCGGATCCTTAAGTCCTAGTTCCAGGTGGCATTTGCGGCAGCTGGGCTAAAACTCAGTAACGACCTGTTTTATTATATATCTGGTTCGTGCAGAGCCTTTCTGGGGGCGGGGCGGTGTTGTCACCCAGTCCTCTCCATAAGTCTACGAAGGAGGTGCTACGATTTCTAAACTACAGATAGGCAAACTGAGGCTCCCAGATGCTCAGTGGCGCGATCCGGGCCTCGCCCTTACTCTGCCACCTAAACTAGAACCCGAAAGACGGTGGCCCCTGGCGGTGGCTGAGTTCTTCTCCGTCCCGGCCACCAGCGCTGTTCCCTGAGCCTGCCCACTCGGAAACATCGTTAAGACCAGACCCTGAACTACCCCTTGGTGCCCAGTCCCGCCGCAGTCACCGCGCGCCTCCCGGGCCGTGCGCCCTTGGGTGCTGGCGAGGCCAGGCTTGCAGCCTACCTTGCGCCTGGAGGCTGCGGATGATGTCCGCCCGAGGCAGCGGGTCTCGGTAGAGGCTCAGCATGTAAGCGAGTGGGGACGGTGACGAGAGCTGTCCCCGTGTCCACAGAGGAAAGGCGGCCACCGTCGCGGCACGAGGCTGGAGTAGGGCCCACCAGGCATGGACAAGAAGGATGAGGAGGCAGTGGGCACTCATGGTGGGCTGGCTGGACCCGCAAACAGCGTCTGGGTCTCTTATATCTCAGCCACCGCTGCCCCGCCCCCTCCCATCCTTCCTCCTGAGAGGCCTTAAGAACCTATAACCCCCTGGAGGGGTAGGGCAGGGGAGCCCCTGCTGGAGGAAGGTGTGATGTGATGAGATGTGACTGATAAATTGGGGTGGGGGGCTTGAATAAAGAGACTGGGTCTGGGCTGCCCAGCGCATCGCCCCTCTGCCTCGCAAAGTCTTACTGCTGAAACAGCTGTCTCTTACCTGCTACGAATTGTGCTTCGCTCAGCTGGAGGTGTTTTGGAGCCCTGGCTTCAAGCCCATAACTACAACAATGGCTTCCTTACCTTGCCTCTTCTGGACCCCTGGCGGTCCTCTCCTTCTAGCTCATCCAAAAGCAGGTAGGGAGTGATGGGGTGGGGGGCGGGGCTCTGTTCTGGGTAGCACCAGGCCAGCCAGGGGTACAGCCTTCATTGGCAAGTACTGGATACTGGGAATTTGCAAGAACAGAGGAAGGCCCTTGGTGACAAATGTCAGCTTCAAATACCAAAGCGCCCTCCTGGGGAGCAGAGGAAGACCCAGCTATAGCTAATCCAGGTGTTTTGGGTGGTGACAGGCTCTTCCCTGCTTGCTACGGGAGTTTTCGAAGAGGAAAGGAAAATCTGGGGCCTGCTGACTGTATCTCCTGCCAGCAGTGGAAGGGCCCTGCGAGGTCATAAGACCATTGCTCCATCTCACCTTGTCTGCCCAAGATGGAATTAAACGACTTGTACTTTCTCAATCAGTAGTATATGTTTGCGCAGAATAAATATGTCATATCCATGAGGAGTGTTATTTAAATTATTTATGTTAAGGACTGAACCTTTTTTTCACACCACACAAATGACTGAGTCCATAGGAACGGAGTCATTAAGAAGAGAATCTTGGGAATGGAAAGATCCCTAGGCTTTGTGTTCTCAAAAGGAAAGGCGGGATCGGAATTATCTTTTAAAGAAATGTAAATTCCTGTCCCGATGTCCGTCTGCCCCCATGTTTTCCTCCGCTATTGCTGGCTTTCTCCTTAGCTGCTCCCCACCCCCATCCTTTTAAAGCTTCCAACTAGCACGTTAGCAGCTGGCTAACATTTACTGAACACCTACTACGTGCTGGGGACTTTACACACTCTTTCACAGGCTGGGATGTGAGCAGGTGTTAGGACGGGGCAGGGACTCCCTGGGGCCAGCAGACCTGCCTGATCTTGTTCTAACCAGCTGGACCTAGCCTCGGGTTGCAGGCTGCCACAGGTCCTGATGCTCTCTGCACTTTCGCTGGCTTATCCTGACCTCCCCACTCGATATCATTGTCTGACCCAGGCATTTTGGTTTCCCCAAGCGGTCTCATGTAGCCCAGGCTAGCCTTGAACTCATTTTGTAGCCGAGGATGACCTTAAAATTTGATCCTCTTGCCTCCACCTCCTAAATACTCAGATTACATTACAGGTGCCCTGGTATTACATTACGTGGTACTGGGATTGAAGTCTCGCGTGAACTCGATAGGCACTGAGCTTCACTTCTAACCCCAGTTTCAGACTCAGGTATGGGGTACCATGTCTGGACTTGCCTGAGGCTGTTTGTTAAACCCTGGCCTCCACACTTCCCTCCGGACCTCGGAATTAGAATTCGGAGAGAAAGGGCGCAGTGATCTGCATATTCAACGAGCACCCCCAGTGGTTCTTATCTGAAGGCTTTGGAAACCCGGGTGGCCAGGTAACAGTTTGTAGGATGTGTCCCGAGTAAAACTGCTGGAGAGATCTCCTCCTAAGCACTTAAAACTAAGCGCTTGAAGGGCTCTAAACCCCTTTGAAAGGATTATATATCTGGCTGGGTATTGGTGTTCTTGAGCAATGATACTTGGTGGTGTTAGGAGCTCCTGTCCTGAGCAGCAGACCCCTCTCCAAAGGCAGACAGCACTGGCAAGGCTACACAGTGAGATTCTGCCAGTGTCTGGACCCCTGGGATCAGGTGGCTAAGGACTGACTTATCCACCGAGAACCGAGATGATGATTTTATGTTCTTTTCTACCTTCAGTTAGAAGCGTCTCATAATGGTTAAGCTTTTGGCCTTTGTGCTTCTTGCACTGTGTGGCACATAGGAAGTG
This sequence comes from Ellobius talpinus, assembly GCA_001685095.1. Lineage (NCBI taxonomy): Eukaryota > Metazoa > Chordata > Mammalia > Rodentia > Cricetidae > Ellobius > Ellobius talpinus. Next base: position 32,931 of record LOJH01001770.1, read on the forward strand.
TAAGAACTGAGTTGGAGGTGGTGATGTACACCTTTAATCCCAGCACCAGGGAGGGAGAGGAAGGCAGATCTCTGAGTTTGAGGGCAGCCTGGTCTACAGAGTGAGTTCCAGGGCAGCCAAAGCTACACAGAGAAACCAAACAAACTGAGTTGAAGTTAATGATAGTAACAATGGCTAATTATTGAGAGGCATGTGCAATGCGCATTCTGCTGACTTTCATTGGTTTCATTTCTACCCTGTGTCCAAGACATGGCAGTAAGACAAAATGGAAGCTCATGAGAGGGGATGTGCTGGCCCCAAGATACACAAGGAACAGCCAATGGGAGAGGAAGGTCACCTGCTACACACACCCATGTTTTAACTCTTGGTGCTTTCCCATAAAAGAGGTAAGAAAAGGAGGAGAAGGAGAAAAAAAAGCTGCTGGGGACTGGAGAGATAACTCAGAGGTTAAGAGCCCTGGCTGCTCTTCCAGAGGTCCTGAGTTCAATTCCTAGCAACCACATGGTGGCTTGCAACCATCTATAATGAGATCTGGTGTCTTCTTCTGGTGTACAGGCATACATGCAGACAGAACACTGTATGCATAATAAATAAATAAATCTTAAAATTTAAAAAAAAAGGAAAAGAAAGAGAAGGTGAGATGGCCCAGTGAGTAAAACATTTGCCACCAAACCTGGTGACCTGAGTTCAGTTCCTGTGTCTCATACAGTGAAGGGAGTTTGACTCCTGGAGGTTGTCCTCTCCCATGGGCATAACATATAAATATATAAATACATAAAAATAAATGTTTTTTTAAAAAGAAATTGTTTATAAATCTCTCTTTCTCTCTACATCTCTCCCTCTGTTTTTTTTTAAGACAGGGTTTCTTTCTTTCTTTTCTTTCTTTCCAGTCCTGGCTGTCCTGGAACTCACTACCTAGACCAGGTTGGCCTTGAACTCACAGAGATCCACCTGCCTCTGCCTCCTAAGTTTGTGCACTGGCATGTCTAGCCACATGAAAAAAAAAGTTATAGGGGATAAAAAGAAAAGAAAACACAGGCAATATTTACAATCCCAGGGGATGGAGGCAGAAAAATCTTCAGTTCGAGGTTAGCCTCAGCTACATAGTAATTAAACTAAATTAAATAAATGAGACCATGTGTCACAAACAAACAACAAAAAACCCCAAAGAAACACTGTTGTGATGGCTATTCTTGGCTGCCAACTTGAAATAATATCTGGAATTAACTATAATACAGAAATGTGGAGGGCACACTTGTGATCCAGACCTTTTTTTTTTCAGGCAGGGTTTCTCTATATAGTTTTGGAGCCTGTCCTGGCACTTGCTCTGTAGACCAGGCTGGCCTCAAATTTACAGAGATCCGCCTGCCTCTGCCTCCCGAGTGCTGGGATTAGTAATCTAGATTTTGAGGTAGAAAGATACACCTTTAATCCAGGCCACACTTTCTGCTGGAAGCATATAGAAGGACGTGGAAGAAGAAAGGGTTATTTCTTCACCTGCTTTCCCTCGCCTTGCCTGTACACCCATTCCAACTGAGACACCCAGCCTCCTCATGGGACTGAGCAGCTACTAGATTCTTGAACTTCCCATTCACACTAGCCATTGTTGGACTGCAGCCTGTAAACCATTCAATAAATTCCCAAATATATATATTTCCCATATTATATATATGGGAATTTATTGGAATGATATATATGGAGAGAGAGATTCATTCCATAAGTTCTGTGACTCTAGAGAACCCTGACTAATACAGTTGAGCAAATGTCTTGTAGTAAACTTTTTTTTAGACTTCCCAAGTCTTGCCCTCATGTGACCTGGGCTGCAGACATAGCTCATTTCTTGTGTGTATTGGCCCCCAGCTGCCTGGGGATCTGGGCTTTCTCCCTAGACTGTCTGACAAAGCTCGTCCATCTCCAACATTCTCTTGCTCCTCGGGAGGAGGACCCAGGTCTTCGCAGGCTCTTCAGGACACAGGCCAGTCAAGCCACCCTTCTACCTTAATTAGGGGCATTAGTTAGTCCCAGGATTGTTTCCTGAGGTGGAGGGTGACACTCTCTCACTTCCCCAGACGGTCTGACCTGAATGATAACCTCAGAGGCCACACAGCTGCTGGGGGGTGGGGGCAAAGTCTTTTTCTCGCAGGCTGCCCTGGCTCTCTCCTGACTTGAGCACTAGGATTGCTCTAGGCCCCTTAAATCATTGCGTAAATCTGGTCATCCCATGAGTTCACACCCTGTTAACCTAGACATGATTCTTAGGGAGTCAAAGACATGTTTACTATATATTGTTACTTTTTTGTTTGTTTGTTTTTAAGATTTGTTTTCATTTTATGAGTATAGTTGTTTTGCCTGCTTGTATATCTGGACTCTAAAGGTCCCAGGCACACATATGGTACAATATCGTGTACCATATGTGTGCCTGGGACCTTTAGAGTCCAGAAGACTGGGTAAGATCCCACGGAATTGGAGTCACTGGCAGTTGTGAGCTGCCACATGGGTGCTGGGATCGAATCCAAGTCCTCTGGAAGAGCATGCAGTGCTCTTAACCTCTGAGCCGTCTTTTCTGCCCTGGTTTTGGTTTTTTGAGACAAAATTTCTCCTACAAGAGACTGGTCTCAAATTTATTATGTAGTTGAGGTTGGTCTTGGATTACTGATTCTTCTGCCCCTGCCTTCTGAGTGCTGGGATTACAGGCACACAACAACAATATTAGTGACCTTTACCTATCTGCCAAGTTGTTGTTGTTTTTGTTTTGTTTTGAGACAAGGTCTCCTCATGTATCCCTGGATGGCCTGGAAATCACTATATAGACCAGGCTGGCCTCAAACTCAAGTAGATCCACCTGCCTCCACTATGGACTAAAGATGGATGCCCCAATGTTACAGAAGAACTTTGGGTGACTGTCCAGGCGGCAAGATGTCTCTGTCAATTCTAGAGTTTTGGAAGTTGCTTACAATGCACTTCCTGTTAACTTAGGTAATATTATATCCTTCTGGGGTCTTTGGTGGAGTTGAAGACAGTTATAGTTACAGTTTTCCTTAGTTAGGATAAAGATAAATTAGGTGTGAAACTTTCCAGATACCAATAGACTAACTATTGTAATTCTTGCTTGATACCTGTTTTGTTATATGTAATTTTACTAGGTTAAAGCTAAAATCTTTTTTATTTAAACAGAAAAGGGGAGATGATGTGGGATTCCCCTCTATAAAACTGTGAATATGTTTTATTGCCATTGGTTAATAAAGAAGCTTCTTTGGCCTATAACAGGGCAGAATATAGCTAGGCTGGAAGAGATATAGAGAGAAAATAGGTAGAGTCAAGGAGATGTCATTTAGCTGCCGAAGGAGGAAGACGCCGGATCCTTACCCGTAGGCCACAGCCTCATGATGATACACAAATGAATAGAAATGGGTTAATTTAAAATGTAAGAGTTAGTTAATAAGAAGCCTGAGCTAATAGGCCAAGCAGTAATGTAATTAATATAGTTTCTGTGTGATTGTTCAGGCAGGGTGGCCGGGAAACGAATGAGCAGTCTCCACCTACAGAACTCTTCATGGCTACTTCTGGACGACTGTTTGTATTAGCACGCAGAAGCCTCAGGGAAGAACTCAACAGCGAGTTCTTTGTGAAGCTGGAGAACATCTGCCTTCCTGTAGCACTCCAGTGCCTGGTGCAGCATTCAGTTATCATGCTTGCCCGCTGATGGGATGGGCACAGAAAGCAAGGCCCCAGAACACTCGGCTTTTGATTGTTCCCACGCCATCTCCTCAGTGAACCCCAACTCATCTAATAATACAGATGCAAAGCCCCCTCCAGGAGGTGGGGCTTAAAGCCTGTTAGCACCACCTACTCAAGGCCTGGCTGGGCTACTCAGTGTGAGACCCTGTCTCAAAATTTAAAGTAGAAAAAGGATTGGGGATATGGATCAACAGTAGAGTGCTTGCTTGGTATGTGCAAGGCCCCCCAATACTGGGAGAACAGGCAGGAATAGTCCTCTTCTCTCTACAGCCTCCAACTACACAGTAAAGCTCTAAATAAAGCATTACCCAGCAAGCATGGCGGCAGGTGCCTTTAATCCCAGCATTCAGGAGGCTGGTGCAGGCAGATCTGAGTCCCAGGCCTGCCAGGTCTACACAGTAAGACCCTGTCTCAAAAATACATAAATGACCCGGGCAGTGGTGGCACATGCCTTTAATCCCAGCAGAGGTAGGAGGATCTCCGTGAATTCGAGGTCAGCCTGGTCTACAAGAGCTAGTTCCAGGATCACTTGGACACAGAGAAACCCTGTCTCAAAAAAACCGAAAACTAAAGAAAACAAAAACCCAGCGAAACAAAACAAAAACCATAAATGAATGAAGCAAGCATTGTGTGGCAGTTGTCCGTGTATCTATGCAGTCACCAGATGGAGTTCTCAAGAAGCAGGACCATTTCTGACTCCCTTCTGAAGCCCCCCCCCNCCCATTCACTCATTTCTGTGATCTGAAATGGAGGAACTCCGTGAATGGCAGTGGGGGGCGGGGCAGGGTCCCAACACGTTCAGTATGTCCCCCACCCATCTGTTTCCCACACCACTGTTCTGACACCCAGAGCGGAGGAGAGGTTCTATCTAGGCCCCTGCTGTGCTCAGGTGGCTCTCTGAGTTCTTAAGTTATTAACAGCTCCTGCTCTCCAGCCTGTAGCTCACAGCCTCCTCTCCAGCCTCGCACCTCTCCCGAAGTGGGCCCCAGCCCCTCAGAAACACCTGCTCTTTCCTGATGTTCACAGCTTCTTTTTTTTTCACCTGACCATAACTTTGCCTCTTTATTTACACAAAACATTGCTGATGGGGCTCCTGGCGGATGATCTCAGTTGTTTAGAAGGCTGGCAAAGTGGGGAGGTGATCTGAGCCCACAAGTCCTTGAGACAAGCCTAGGTGACACAGTGAGACCTCTTGTCAAAATTAATAAGTAGGTCTGTATACATAATAAATGAATAAAAACTCTTTAAAAAAATAATAAGGGCTGGGGACGCAGCTCAGTTGTTAAGAGCTCGCCTGTCATATGTGAAGCCTTTGATTCAATCCCCAAGACCACATCAACCAGGTTTGGTATAATCACAGCACGCAGGAGGTGGAAGTGTGTGACTGAGAAGTTCAAGGTCATCCTCAGCCTACAAAGGGAGTTCGAAACCAGCCTGGGCTCTGGTGAGCCCTGTCTTTATTAGTTAGTTGAATAAATAGGTGCGATGGTTCACACCTGTAATTTCGGGACTTCGGAGGTTGAAACAGGAGGATTGCTATGAGTTCAAGGCTGGCTTGAGAAACCTAGCAAGATTCTGCCTCAAAAAAACAAAGTGAAGGCTAAAATAAATAAATGCATTCTTATTTGTTCCTCAGAATCCAGATCCAGGGTCACTGGCCTCCACTCCTCTGCACACCCTGTTCTTCAAGACTGATCCCTGCTTGTCTTCAGGAGGCAAGTCCTTGAGCCCTCAGGAGCTTTTTGCCAGCAGGTCTGGCACATGGTGTGAATGCAGTAGACAGGACCTGGCGCTTGGTGAGCAGGGATGGCAAACTGTGCCCGGAAGCCAGCTGGCTGAGAGCAATGTTTTATCTGCCACTCTCCAGTAAGGTTTCAAAATGTTTTTATTAAGACATTAACAGTAGAAACCCTTCCTTCCTTTCTTTCTTTCCCTTTCTGAGACAGGGCCTGGGACTATAAACACAAGTCAGGCTGCTCTGGAACTCACTATGTACCTGGGGCTGTAGTTCATCCACAATCCTCCTGCCTCAACTTCTTAGGTGCTAAAATTCTAGGTGTGAACCATCATATCAGGCTGAAAATTACTGATATTTTGCAGAAGGTAGATTTCTGTCTTGCTTCACTGGAGAAATGGGAAGATCGGGACCCTCATCTCACCACCGCAAGCATTCCCTGTAGCTGACGAATCACTGCTTCGTGTAGCTAGGTCTGTTTCTCCAGTGTGCCTAAGTCCCTTCCCTTCCTAACCTAGTAAACCTATGTGCTTGGCCCTCAAGACAAAGGATTTAGGACTGGAGAGATGGTTCAGTGGTTAAGGTCAAATACGGCTTTTATGGAAGCCCCAAATTCAGTTCCAAGCACCAACGTCAGGCAGCTCACCTGCAACTCCAGTCCCAGGGATCTGCCTTGCTCTTCGTGCTTCCAAGGTACTGTCCTCACCTGCACAGATCCACACACAACACATGTACATGTGCATGATTACAACTTAAAAATAAAGCTGAGCAGTGGTGGTGCATGCCTTTTATCCCAGCACTTGGGAGGTGGATCTCTGTGAGTTCAAGGCCAGCCTGGTCTATAGAGTGAGTTCCAGGACAGCCAGGGCTACACAAAGAAACCCTGTCTCGAGGAAAATAAACAAATATCTTTAAAAAAAAAGTCAAATGACTTATAAACTCTGGTGTATATTAGATTTGAGAAAGACCTGGAATCAGGACTTCAGACTCAGGAGGGTTTGGATGGCCCATGGCTCTCTGATCATGTCACCCATGGTGACTACCTCCTAGGGTGTGGTACATGGCTCTGGTTGGGTAAACTAGAAGCATGCTAAGTGTGGATGTTTCCTATTAGTCCTTGGAAGTGATGGGACATTGACTTCCACATTATAGACAGAGAAACTGGGGCTCAGAAGGCTTAACAGCTCACTTAAGGGAGAGTACCTAATGGGTGATAATGCTGGGATGGGCCCTAAGTCCTCCAGAGTTGTAAACATAGGCCAGGTGCTGGCATGTCCCCACAGAGTCCCAGGGAGGCCTTCATTCATTCACCCCAGCTAAGGAACTTCCTGTATGGCAGCTTTCTCTTCATCATCTCCAGGGCACCTCCAGAGCAGAATTGAACTCATTTTGTGTGTTGTCATTTGGTCATTTTCAACTGTCCCCTCTTTGGCCCCCCAGCCCGATTCATTAATAGGCCCTGGCCTACTTCCGTTACACATAAGGAATCAGGATGTGTTTGTTGAATGAATACATGTTACCCAATGCCTGCACTGGGGGTTGGGCGTGGGAAGACAAAATGGGAAAGGGTGAAGACTGGGCAGGTGCTTTTCAGTGCTGTGGCTGCCAAAAGGACAGGAGCCCCAGCCCACAACTCTCCTCACTCTTCACTGCACATGACAGGGGCCATCCCTCGTGATGTGCCAGTGTCTGGACTCATGGCTCATTACCGTGCCTTCTATAAACACCATTCATTCAGTGCCCACCTTTCAGGAGCCTGATGGAAGCTGTGTCCTGGACTGGGCTGACATCATCTTAGCCTGAGCGACTAGATGGAGCTGGCCCAGCCCTAGGACCCAGGCGGATTTAAGTTCCTCCAACTCCTCATCCTGGGCCCTCTCCAGCAGGAGCCCAGCTGAGTGCTTCTCACAGGGTCAGGAGGTGAAGTCTCCCTTGGCCTGGGAACCCTGGGGAGTGGGAGGATTCTGTGAAACAAACACCTAGACCACCAGGCAGGAGGACGGCTTCTCCTCCCACTCTGGAGCTCCCCGAGATTCCCACAGACTCTGTCTCCTGCCTCCCACCTCCCCTTGTCCCTAGGAGGAAGACTTGAAGTGTGATGAGTCAGCTCTGAGCCCTGGGCTGAGAAATGCTTCCCTCCCCGCTCTCTCTGGTGTCTGTGTGTCTGGGTAGGGGATAGAATAACAGCAGAACTGTTTTCTGGGTGCAGAGGTGCTGACTGTCCCCAAAATTACTTTACAATAACAATCAGTTAACTAAGAGCAAAGGCAAGCCAGGCATGGTGATTCAAACGTACAACCCCAGAGCCTCAAAGTGGAGGCTGGAGAATTGGGATTTGAAGGTCATACCTTGTGATGCAGTAAGATTAGGACTAGTCTAAACCACACAAGACCTATTTCAAAACCCAAACCAAAAAACTGAGAGAAGACAGAGCCAAATGGTGGCCCATGCCGAAAATCTCAGCACTCAGGAGGCTTGAGGCAGGAGGACTGCCATGGGTTCAAGCCTAGCCTGCATATACATGGGGTTCCAGAGGTATATATTGAGACCCTGTCCCTTTTTTGAAATAGGGTATCACTGTGTAGCTCTGGCTGTCCTGGAACTTCCTATCTAGAGCAGGCTTTCCTCAAACTCACAGAGATCCACCTGCCTCTGCCTGCCAGAGTGCTGGGGTTAAAAGCACATGCCATCATCCCCAGCTAGAGCTGTTTAGCAAGACCTTGTTTTTAAAAATGAAACAAAACAAATAACAAGAACCAAAAATCTGTACTGGCAGTCAGAGGCATGGGACACTTCTTACTTTTATAAGCTTTCCTTTAATCTTTAATAGTTTCAAAAATAAGCAAAAGAGACTTAAAAGGTCATCCTATAATACTTTACTAAAAATTTTCAAAGGATTTATTTCATTTTAGGAACTGGGAGAGTCTCCATGTTTAGGAGCACCGGCTCTTTGGCTCACAGCCATCCGCCACTCCAGTTCCAGAGACTCTGATATCCCCTTCTGGCCTCCGTGGATGCACGTGGGTACACGCTGGGCATGCATGTGGTTCACATACATGCATGCAAGAAAACCACTCGAGCATTAAAAGGAAAAGACTTGCTTCATTTTTACTTATGTGAATGAGTGAGTCTTGTATGTGGGTATGTTCATGTGTGTACAGGTGCCTGCAGCAGATCCCTTGGGGGTGAAATTATAAGCTGCTGTGAGCTGTGTAACACGGCCTTGACCCAAGTCCTCTGCGAGAGCACCGAGCCAGTATTCTTGACGGCTGAACCATCGCTCCAGCTTCTACCAAATTTATGTTTTTGTTTTCATTTTTCCAAACAGGGTTTCTCTGTGCAGCAATCCTGGCTGTCTTAGACCTCACTTTGTAGACCAGGCTGGCCTTGAACTCACAGAGATCTCCCTGTCTCTGTCTCCTGAGTGCTGGGATTAAAGGCTACACCATTAGCCTGGCTGATTTTTTGTTTTTTTTTTTAAAGCTGATCCTGGAGATTGAACCAGTGTCTCACGAGTTCCAGTTAGCACATTACTGCTGAGCTACTGCCCCAGTCCAGTAATTTTGTTTTTAAATTATTTCTATGTGTGTGTATATGTGTTTGGAGATGCGTGTGCTATGGTACAATCATGGTAGTCAGATGACAACTTGAGAGGTAGAGGCAGGAGGATTGCTGCAAGTTTGAGGTCAGCCAGGGCTACACAGCAAGATGCTATTCGAAAACAGACAAAAACAAAACAAAAACCAAAAACCAACCAACCAAAGAAATCAATAAAACTGGACATGGTAGCTCATGTCTCTAATTCCAGCCCTTGGGAGACAGAGACAGGGGCTCACCACAAGTTCAAGGCCAGCTGGTCTCTATAGCAAGTCCCAGGACATCTAGGGCTCTCTCAAAAGAAAAAAAAACAGACAAAATTAAACAAACAAGTTCAAATAATTAAAAATGATGCTCTTTGTATGTGTGTTTAGAATTCTAAAGAAAAACATGGTTAAGAGAATATTTTGATCAAAGCTTAGAAGTCCTCTAAGGTCTTTGGAAGGCTGTCTCATTTTGGGACTGTGGGGAAGATTTGTCTTTCTGAGAATCTTGCTCTTTATCAGGTGAGATGAGATGGGAGCGCTCTCTCTCTCTCTCTCTCTCTCTCTCTCTCTCTCTCTCTCTCTGTTTCTCTTCTCTCACCCAGTAGGTGTTTCTATAGTTCTTTTTTTTTTTNTTGGAAGGCTCAGTGGCTGGGTAACTGACCAAAAGTCACGTGGGTTGTGGGCTGCTGCGGGGAGCTCTTGTGTTCAGCTCCTTGACTGACTGCCTCACCTCAGGCAGGGAGGGAGCACTTGCAACTCAGGCTCCCAGAGCCCTCGCTCTGAAGACCACTGACCACAGGGGTCACAGGATCTCCCGGCAGGCGCATCCCCCACTCACATCCATTCACATCAAAGGGCCCCGGACTTCAAAGGCATCTTGGAGAGGTGCGCATACCAAGCCGAGAATGCAGGGAAACCCAGAAGAGCTAATGCGATTAACCAGCCGCTCTGGATGGGGCAGGAAGTACCTTAGAGAACAGCTAATTCCCTGGAATTGAGAATCTATTCTCACCCCAACCACGCCAGGAGTCCTTTATTCTAGGACTGGTATCTACTTCTGGATTCTTGGGGATTAGGGTGAGATGGGGCTGTGCCAAACCTGCGTCCGTTCCAAGTGTGACTAAAGAAAAGTTTGTGCTGTGGGGGCACACAGCTTTAAACCCAGAACTCAGAAGGCAGAGGCAGGAGGATCTCTGAGAGTTCAAGGCCAGCCTGGTCTAATGTAGCGAACTCCAGGGAGTTATTATATACAGTCAAACTCTCTCATACAACAACAACGAGGCCCCACTGTGACAATTCCATGTCAGATGCTTGGGACCGATGCCTCATTCTCATCCTGACCCTGGTGGAAGGAAACAGTGCTCTCTGGAGGTGTACGTAAGAGGATAAAAAAAAAAAAAAACGAAAGACGAAACGGGTACCTTTAGGATGGGGGCACCAAGGTATGCCACTAAGAAAACACACCACCTGCAACAGAGTTAGCGGAAGAGTATTATTGGGGGAGGGAGAGAACAAAAGAGCGAAAGGCTGTGTCGGAGTGGGGACATGAGAGAGGCAGGCAGATAGACCGAGAGACAGAGAGAACAGGGAAGAGACAAACGGAAGAAGAGAAGCAAGAGACGGAAGAGAGGAGCAAGAGGCAGGAGAGCGAGCTGTGCCTGGCAGACAGGGTGCGCATGTGGTACGGCTGATGATGGAAAGGCACCTGGCTACAGGTGATGACATAATTTAACTGCTTTGGTGGCAGAGGCATGCTGCTGCGCCTGCTGCAGCAACTAACGGTACTTAGTCCCATTTCTCAGGTGCCAACACTGAGGATCCCATCGCTTCTGTTCCTGCCCAGGGTACTAAGTGAAAAACTGGGTGTGGTGGCACACTCCTGTGATCCCAACACTCAGGAGGTGGAGGCAGGAGGTCATCCAAAGTTTAAGGTCATCCTCCCCCACACAGCAACTTTGAAACCAGCATGAAATATGTAATAACATGCCGTAAATGATCTCAGAGGATCCAGTGCCCTCTTCTGGCCTGCACGAGTACTGCATTCAGGCAAAACACCTACATACACAAAATAATAAAATAATAACAACAGTAATACATTTAAAAATTGTAAGTCATTCATGGTGGTGAGCCTTTAATCCCAACACTCAGGAGGCAGAGCAGGCAGACCTCTGAGTTCCAGGCCATCCTGGTCTAAATGACAAGTTCCAGGCCAGTGAGACCCTGTCTCAAAAATAAATAAATAAATAGATAAATAAATAAATAAACAAAAATGTATAAATTAGGCACAGTGCTGGGCAGTGGTGGTGCATGCCTTTAATCCTAGCACATGGGAGGCAGAGGCAGGTGGATTTCAGGGAGTTCAAAGCCAGCCTGGTCTACAAAGAGAGTTCCAGGATAGCCAGGACTGTTACACAGAGAAATCCTATCTTGCAAAGCAAAACAAAACAAAACAAAACAAAAATATTAGACACAGTAAGCAATTCATAAGAATGACTAATGATAAGATAGGACATTAATCACATTAAGTAAAATAAGAATTATCTGATCTTGTTTATTTATTTATTTAAAATATTCATTCATTTATTTATTTATTATGTATACAATATTCTGTCTGTATGTACATCTGCAGGCC
>LOJH01001771.1:7994-22632 GCA_001685095.1 Ellobius talpinus
GTGTGTGTGTGTGTGTGTGTATGTGTATGTGTGTGTTGTGGGGGGCGGTGGGACTAGTGGCATTTAAATTAAATCAAATCACCCCCACAGAGCTCTCATTCCATAGGGACAGGAAGAGTGAGATTTGATGGCGCACACCTGTGGTACTGGCACCTGGGAGGTGGATCTCAGGAGGGCCTGGAGTTCAAGGTCACCCTCAGAAACCTAGAATGAGCCCAGCCTGTGCTCCACGCCTGGTCCCACCCCTGGGCTAAGTAGGGAGGCTAGAACCGCTAACTTAGGGCTGCAATCACCTTACTGTGTGCCATGACACCTCAGGGTGCTGTGGAATATTGTTTTAATCCTAGGGAAACAGTAGCAGAAGCTGTGGGGCAACACTAATGTTCCCTGGCTCTCCTTTAGCTGGTCATGTCACTGCCAAGCTGGGCAGTAAAGACTCTGTGACAAGTAATGTCCTCTCTAGCCGGGCAGTGGTGGCGCACGCCTTTAATCCCAGCACTCGGGAGGCAGAGGCAGGTGGATCTCTGTGAGTTCGAGGACAGCCTGATCTACAAGAGCTAGTTCCAGGACAGGCTCCACAAGCTACAGAGAAACCCTGTGTCAAAAAACAAAACAATAAAAAAATAAAGATAATGTCCCCTCTACTTAGAGAACTTGTGCTGTGTCCGACAGGTGCATCCATGCCATCCTGGTTAGTAAGCTGTTGAAATGGATGAAAAGTGTGTATGTGTGTGTGTGTGTGTGTGTTGGTATGTGTGATTGAGGTGTGTCTGTGTGTATGGTTGATGTGTGTGTGTATGTGTGGTTGGTGAGTGTATGTTGTGTGTGTGCATGCACGGACGCACGTGTGTGTATTAGAAGCTAGGAGCCACAGATCCACATGTAAGAAAGAACTTGAGGTGGTATTTGTTTTTCTGAGCCCAGGTAACCCACACTTAAGATAAATTTTAATATATGTAGCATGATTAATAAAAACTCAGAGACAGATAACTGGGGTTCAACCTGAAGGTCAGAAAAACAAAACATCTAGCCACTGGCCCTTACCTCTACCTCAGTCCAAAATGGCGATCCCGCCTTCAGGAATCTCAGAATGAGGCTGAGCCTGAGAACTGTCTCCTCCCGTTTTATATTCCTCCCTAGAGCTGGGATTAAAGGCATGTGTCACTACTGCCCGGTTTCTATGGCAACCTATATGGCTACTGGGATTAAATTATACTGAGTATTTTTCCAAATGGCGACTGAGCTCTTAAAAATAAATTCATGCTGAGTTCCTTGACTCTGGCTGTGTAAGAAAATTCCTCACTTGTTGGGCTTTGTGGCCCTTGTGATACCATTAAAACTGACCTACTGCTACTACACTAGAAAGTGTAAGCGACTCTGTCGAGGGTGACCATGGGGGGTATCTGGGGGCTAGGAAATAGCCTCTAAACAGTGTCAGGCACAGTAGCCCCCAGGAACCCCAAGTACTTCATCCTTAGCTAGTGCTACAGGACCTGGTTGAGGCCACCACACCTGAGCCCCCTTGTGTCCAGTCCGGATGTTCTGTTTCTTGGGTTCAAACCTTAGCTCTTTTGTGTCATCTTGAACAACTTGATCAAGCTTTCTGAGCCTCAGTATTTCCTCTATAAAATGAGGACAACAGAACAGAGAATTGTTGCAAGAATCAGATAATTTGACTGTTCCCAAATCCTCAGTGGCTTGTGTGGACAGGGCAGTGTGTTCTTACCAAGTGCCAGGTCACTTTCAGGACCATTGTGTGATCTTCAGAGCAGCCCGATGGGAAGCTAGTGCTCCCCCCCAGTCTTCCTCAGCAGCAAAAGAACAGGACACCCATCAGCATGCCCTCGCTCTGGGTGGGTCTCATAGAGGATGCTGAGACAGTTGAGTTCGCGCCCCATTGGCTGGTTTCTTGTGTTTACCACTAGGTTGAGGGGGGTTGTGCATTGTACCCTCCCTCTCCGCCGCCACACCCCACTAAAACCAGAATCTTTTGTCCAGGTCTTGTCTCCTATAAGAACCCCAGCCTTAGGAGAGCATACAAAGAACAAACAGACACATTTTATTTATTATAGTCTTGCAGACCCGGTGTCCCCTGCTCTTCTGGCTGTCGCAGGATTCCTTAGGACCATACACAGCCTTTTGACTCAGGGACAAGTGCATGATACTTATTTAGGCCACCCAGGACCCCACTTCCTCAACAAGCACATGGCTGGTGGGAGAGGCCCCATGCACGCCCCACCCTGTGCTTGATTCCACTTTCCCAGGAATCAGGGAGCACAAGCCCCCCCACTGCTTGTCCGGAGCTGCCTGATTGTGCTGCATTTGTGATGCAGAGCCAATTTTCCTAAGTGAATTGTGACCAATCATAGGCCTGGCCTGCTTTCCTCCCTTCCTGTTTGTCTCACCTCCCAAGGTGCTGTTTTTTCCAGGGACACAGGCGTTTCCACCAGGCCACCCTGTCCTTGGGGGACAAGGTGGCTACCTGCCTAGCCTAGCTGTGTGCTTTGAAGGTTCTCTTCTGTCTTGCTAAGGGTGTGAGCCTGGGAAGAGGCTGCAGGATGCTCAGAACCCTGGGCTTGGCGTCACTACACCCTGCCTCCTCATCCCACCTCTCCGCTGGTCCTGGATGCTTCTGTGTCACCAGCCTGCCTGGCTGGGGCTGGTGGCTTTGGGGCAGAGTTGGCCTGCTTTGTGCTTTAGCCTCAGCCTGTGTATTGAGGCTTTGCTGTGGGAGATGACTGAAGTCAGGCAGAGCCAGGGTAAGAGACGTGCAGTTGTCCTCACCTCTGGTCTCCCCAACTTCTCCAGTTAGAAGGAAGAAGGACCACTAGCATCCCCAGGCCCTCAAAGTCTGACCTATTGGATGCAAAGCACGACAGGGAAGCCACGGGTTCAGTGGACCTTGTATGAGTGACAGCATGTCCCCAGGGTGAGGGGTGTCCAGCCCGTACTTCATGGTGCTCCCTCCCTTCCACAGGTCTTCTTGACTTAGGTGGCCAAGTCCTCCCGGACTCCTTGCCGTCGGCACCCGCGGAGCAGCTGCCTCACTTCCTGCAGGAGCCTCAGGACGCCTACATTGTGAAGAACAAGCCCGTGGAACTGCTCTGCCGTGCCGTCCCCGCCACACAGATCTACTTCAAGTGCAATGGCGAGTGGGTCAGTCAGAACGACCACGTCACACAGGAGAGCCTGGATGAGGCCACAGGTGAGGCTGGTCCTGCCTGGGCTCCCCGAGAGACGCCACATAGCCACGATGCTCCTCTGGGCCTCAGTGTCCCCTCTGGTTCCCCAGTGAGCTACAAGCCCCCAGCAGGGAGCTAGTTCTCCCCCACCCTCCCACACAGTGGCCAGTCTTGCCCTTGTGCTGTTGTCCTTCTGGAACTTTCCATTGGGGAAAATGGTGCCATTTTTCCAGTCACATTCATGCTGTGTTTCCCTCAACAAAAGTTGTTCTTGGTATACTAGAAAAAAAACTCACATGTGTTGAATAGCCCTTGTCAATCCATCTGGGACCAGAAATGTTCTAGATTTTGGAATTTTTTGGACTTTGAATTTGCCCAGATTGTGAATCAGATAGTCCCCCTAATTTAAAAAAAAATGCAGCGTCCAAGTGTTCCAGAACCTGAAACTCCTGCAACATCCCGTCAGCACTCGGAAGGTTTTGGTTTTGGAATGGGACTCATGGTACAGGCTTGTGAGCTTAGCTCCTCAGGTGGCTGAGGCAGGAGGATGGCAGGTTCAGGTTTTTGGGACACTGTCTCAAAAAGTGAGAAGAGGGGTATGGCTATAGTTCAGTGGTATAGAATGCTTGCCAGGATTCACAGGGCCCTAGGTTCAATTCCCTACATAGCAAAAAATAATAAAATAAAGTTGGCCAGCAACATGGCTTAGTGGGTAAAGGCGCTTGTCTTACAACCTGACCTCAGTCCCTGGACACACAGAAAATCATCTTCTGGCTCCAGATGCATGCTGTGGCACATAGGCACCCACACCTGCAAGCACACGTGTGTGTATACACATACATGCACGCGCACACACACACACACACACACAAAGAACTAAATGTAAACATATTTTAAGTAATAAAATTTTGCCAGGCAGTGCTAGTGCACATCTTTAATCTCAAGAAGCAGAGGCAGATTAATCTCTCTGAGATTGAGGCTAGCCTGGTCTATAGAGCGAATCCCAGGATAGCCAAGGCTATGCAGAGAAACCTGTCTCAAAACAAACAAACAAACAAAACTAATTAAATTTGGGGAAGCATTTTGGGGATGCTCTATCTTGTAAATATTGCATGATTGATCAAACAAGTGGTACTAGAATGCAGCCCAGACCCTAAGGAAGGAAGGACAAGGGCCCTTCCTGCTGAGGTGAGGCCTGCACTGCTGCCAGGTGGAGCCTCAGCAGCTCTAAACATCTCCCACAGGCTTGCGAGCCCCAGTGCTCCCGGCTCAGTGAAGGTGCCTGTCGCTGGTAGAATGCTTTTCCCAGAATGTAGACCTAGGAAGAGAGCATGCACAAGTGCCTCCTGACGGGAGACCCCGGCAGAGGGAGCCCAGCAACCCCAGCTGAGCACCTACATCCAGCCTGGCTCTGACTTTGCTCTCTCCTGCTCTTCCTCCTCCTTCTCTTTCCTGTTTGTTTCTTTTCCTTGGTCATGGTTGTTCCCTTCTCGGTCTGTGTCTTCCCTATTTGTTTCCTTCTGACCCTGCCACCTTCTCTCTTCTTCAATTTCTGCTTTGCCTTGAAAAGCCCTGATTTCAGGCCCGCCCAGATGTAAAGCCACACCCCACACTTAACCACCATTGGACTCTGCTCTGGAGGTTCAGGCGCAGGTGTGAGCTTGGTACCCGGATTCTAAAATAAAAGACTTGATATCCCACTCTCATCTAAAATCTGAGGAATAAATGAATTAGAAGCAAAACAAAAAGAGCAGGCCTGTCGATCCCAACCTCTGAGAAGCTGAGGCAGGAGGATGAAAAGTCTGAGTCCAGCCCAGGTCCACATAGTGAGATCCAGTCTCACTGTGAAGAGAATAGCTTAACCCGCCATCCATACGACATCGCTCTGGCTGTGTGAGTGTGGGCCAGTCACTCAGCCTCTCTGAGCCCATGTGCTTCTTTATGTTAACAAGAGGTTCCAGTGGGGAGACAACAAGATGGCTCATGTGTAGTGCCAGGCAGGGCAGGGAATCAGCTGTCTGGGCCCTGCCAAACCCCTCTGTATTCTTCTTGGGTTGTCCTGGCCTCTTACAACTGATTATTACTTCTTTGGCCTGTGAGTCACTTCTCATCCCAGTCAGGGCCAGCCATGAGTTCTAGCCCAAGCAAGAGGCAGTTTGCCCGCTGGGATCCTCAGATGATGACCCGTGGTACGTGGTAGCAGTAGCAACCCCATGATTCCTAGTAACAGTGCCAGTGTGGCTCTTGCTCCTACTGTTTATCAGGAGCACATGATACCCGCCAGCCCTGAGAACTGGGGTTCTGTGGTGTCCCACTAGCTGTGCATAGTGACAGTGGTCCCACAGCCCATGGAGGACAGCTGTGAGGGACAGACATGCTCGTGGCTCCTGCCTGGACTGACCAGCAGGTAGCTCAACTGGAAGCACCCTGGGCATAGAAGGGACAGAAGAGTCTCAGGCAGGGAACAGTGCGCTGAGGCCCTGTGGAGGACTTGAGTCTTTCTGCTGAGGGGGTCTGTGGAACATGGGCGTTTTTTGACAAGCACAGGCTAGCCAGGTGGTGAATGGGTATCGGAGGATACCAAAGACTGGCAGTAGCTTTCAGACAGACCTGGGGGAATGTCTGTAGATAGCTTCAGGTGGATGCCGGTCAGATTTTGCAGGGGAGCCACAGACTGGGATAAAAGGGAAGTAATGTCTTCCCCAGCTACTGAGGACCCCATCTCTCTCTTCCAGGCTTGCGGGTGAGAGAGGTGCAGATCGAGGTGTCAAGACAGCAGGTGGAGGAGCTCTTCGGGCTGGAGGATTACTGGTGCCAGTGTGTAGCCTGGAGCTCTTCAGGAACCACCAAGAGTCGCCGAGCCTACATCCGCATTGCCTGTATGCTACCTTTATTAACCCACGCCGTCTCCCTACTAATGTTAGAGAGAGAAATATCCATTAAGGGGACATGTGCATGCCAGCGCATGTGGACTCTTAGACCCAGAAGCCAGGCCTCCTCAGGCTCCAGGGTTTCCAGCAGCCCTTGCCACCTGTGGAAGGAAGCCAGCAGCTTCTAGGCAAGGTCCCAGAGTGGACCCTGTTTCCCTAGGCGAAGGCAGCCTGTAAACAGGTCCTTAGGTATACTCTGCCCCCTAGTGGCCACAACGGGCACTTCATGCTCCCGTCCAGCACTCACCTGATAGACTTGAAACTCTTTTCCTCGCAGATCTGCGCAAGAACTTTGACCAGGAGCCTCTGGCAAAGGAGGTGCCTTTGGATCATGAGGTCCTTCTGCAGTGCCGCCCACCAGAGGGAGTGCCTGTGGCTGAGGTGAGAGGGATGTGACCAGCCAGGCAGGGCACTTACCAGCAGCTGCAATAACACAGCCTCCAGACCTCTGTGGTTCTGCCTCACAGAAGGAGAAAACCCCAGGGATCCCTGGGTAGACCCCAGGTCTAGTCCCTGACACCCCCACTTGACACAGACCTAGGAAACCACACCTGTAGATACCACCGGATATCCACTCTATCAGCTGGACACCGCTTTCCTCTTTCCCCATGCATGCTCTCTGCTGCTGTAGAAGTTCACAGAGGACATATGGCTGTGCACCAAAGGATGGGCCTCTTACTCGGGACTCAGCTGTCAAGTCCCAAAACTTTGTACTGGTCTCTTAGGCTGCTTCTGTGCCCTCATGGGCACCTGAGTGGGGGGATTGCTACCTGCTGGGCTCTGGTCTCAGCAGCCCTGCAAAGTGGGCAAAGCCACCCCTTTAGAGATGGGAAGGATGAGGTGACCATCTCTGTTGTGGCTGCTAGTGAGTAGCAGAGCGGAGGACTGAGCCCAGGGGTCCTGCTGCGGGGGCTGCAGCTTTGAGGGGCTCGGGGGTCGGGTTAGGGCAGGCATTAGCAGCCTGTGCGTGTTTGGTACTTCTCTGAGCCAAGCATGTGACATTCACCCCTTCCTGTGGGGTGGGTGCTATTCAGGGTCCATCTTACAGTTGGTAAGATTGAGGCCCTGGGTCTCCTAAGATCACTCTGCTGGTAAATGATGTTTCTCACAGTGATGTTGGTACCTGTTATCACCAGGCAAGAACCTAGGCATGGATATAGGCAGAACTGGTATCCTAGTTATGCCTGGACCCCTCCTCCCCACTGCAGGAGGCCTATCCCCAGTGCCAGCAGGCAGATAACTGAGTCCTCATTGCTCCCCTCCACAGGTGGAATGGCTCAAGAATGAAGATGTCATTGACCCCACTCAGGACACCAACTTCCTGCTCACCATTGACCACAATCTCATCATCCGCCAGGCTCGCCTGTCAGACACAGCCAACTACACATGTGTGGCCAAGAATATTGTGGCCAAGCGCCGGAGCACCACCGCCACGGTCATCGTCTATGGTGTGGACGGGTGCTTTGCTGGGGATACACTGTGCTTATCCTGAGTGCCCTCTGTGGTGGGAGCTCTCGGATGCTAGGGGGAGACCTGAGGTAGCACATCGCCCCTATCCTGATCTCCAGAAGGGCCAGTGGGCCCCCTGAACTGTATGGAGAGGCAATCTAGAGAGATAAGTGGCCAAGTCAGACACTCTGGGTCCCCAGCCAGGAGCACTTCCCTACTCTTTGGGCCCCTTGGCTACTTCTAAAAATAGACCCATGTCTCCTGACTTAGGCCCAAGGTAGGGTTGCAGCCAGATTGCCACACTCAAGTCATTTTGTCCCAGTAGAGGTAAGGATGTGGTTCAGGCCTGCATGCTACTCTCTGCTCTTTTCTTTGGGCCCAAGGATGGAGAGTAGAACCATAGTGGCGGTAACTGGAATGTACTAGGAAGTCCGGTCCTGGGATTCAGTCCCAAGTCAAAGCCCAGGTACCACGTCACATACTGGGTGACCTTGGTTATGTGTTAACCCTCTAGCCTCCCTGTGTCACTGTACAATAGGCCAGGATGAGACAGTGACCTCCTAGGCCCTTTCAGGTTCTGATTGTGGTGTCTCAGTGCCCAGTCCCATAGGTGAAGGGTTCCAGCCAGAGTGGTTGAGTTAGTAAAGGTGGGTGATGGGTTTGAAATACCAGGAGGATCCCCAATCTGTGCTAACTGTGTGATGGCCCATCCCTGCAGTGAATGGCGGCTGGTCCAGCTGGGCAGAGTGGTCACCCTGCTCTAATCGATGTGGCCGAGGCTGGCAGAAGCGTACGCGGACCTGCACCAACCCAGCCCCACTCAACGGAGGGGCCTTTTGTGAGGGACAGGCCTTCCAGAAGACAGCCTGTACCACCGTGTGCCCAGGTAGGAGTCCCATGCCCTCCCAGGCTCCTTTACGTACAGATGTGTACAGAGTTGGATTGCCACCTTCCCCTGAGCAGCAAAGTGTCCAGACCCCAGGTCCTCAGCATCCTCTATCACCTCTAGCATCTGAATCTGTCCCAGGCTGCCGGAGAGCTGGAATCAGAGGCAGTGAGCTAAAACTAGACAGGACTTCTGGCTTCCAGAGCTCTTAGGGTCCCAGAGAACTTCCTGAATGTGTCTGTTGAGATGCCTGTTGGCCACAGCTGTTCATCCTATTAGCAACCTCCTGCCTGTCTGTCTTCCCCCTGTCCATGTCCATCCAGCTGTGCTTGTCCTTGATGGTGTATATGTGACTGTGTGCTGTTTTCTTACCTGAGTTTTAGGCTCTCTGTGTACTGGTAACCTTAAGTATCTTTGTTCTTGTCCTCTGAGCACATCTAACTGCCTCTAGCCTGCGGCTGGGTGGACATGGTATCAATTTGTTGATTGGCACGTATGTTGTGTGAGTGCATGCGTGCATGTGTGCATGCATGTCTGCGCCGTTGTTACTGTGTCTGTGTTGCTGTTCGCATACATAACGGCACATGCTGTGCCCCCACAGTGGACGGAGCATGGACCGAGTGGAGCAAGTGGTCGGCCTGCAGCACAGAGTGCGCGCACTGGCGCAGCCGTGAGTGCATGGCGCCCCCACCCCAGAACGGAGGCCGCGACTGCAGCGGGGCGCTGCTTGACTCCAAGAACTGCACCGACGGGCTGTGCGTGCAGAGTGAGTGCTCGGGAGTCAGGTGACAGACCCCTCTGCCCCTGCCCAGCCTTGGGCCGCCATGCCCACCCTGAGCAGAGCAGCCCGCAGGGCCTCTTGTCTGGCCCACATCCTTCATTTCATCCATACCGTGCCCCCGTGACCTTCTCGACCATCCTTTTGCTGTCACCAGTATCGTCATCGTCTTTCCCTTTATTTCCCTTGACAGATAAGAGAACTCTAAACGATCCTAAAAGCCACCGTAAGTTCCATTTCATGACTGTCCTCTTTCTTCTGGGGATCCCTGGCTCTCCTTGGCTGGCTTGCCACGGGTGTGGGGTGAAAGGCAGGGAGAGCGGACACTATCTCCCCCAGTACAATACCATGGGATCCCTGTACCTCATGCATTTTGCCACATTCCTATCACAGAGAGGCAAGCAGACTCTTGGCTGACAGAAAGGCCCCAGGACTTCCCCTCACCCTTCTGTTATAGAATAGGAAACTGAGTCTCAGAGAGGAGAAATTTGTCCAAGGAGCAAACCAGGAAGTAGCAGAGCCAGGGCTTGAACCCGGATATTTTTGTGGCCAAAGCAGATGGTTTTAATCATTGTCCCTCCTCTCTGAGACATGCAAGGAGACTGTTTCATGTCTGTCACCTCTGTTCCCCACACTGTACCCCTAGGAGCTGGGCCACACCTCCCAAGTTAACTCTGGCCTGCATAAGTAGTATTGCTCTGATTCAGCTCGCAAGGGACTCCTCCTGCCCCTAGTCACAGCCCTTGGTGCTCTGACTGCAATATCAGGGCAATACAACCTCTCCCTCAGATCGGCCTGTGGTAATTAAAGAACAATTTCAGATCATTCTGGAATCATAAAACCTGCAGGGAAATCTTCAGCCCAGCACTCCAAGAGGCCAGGCTGGTGGCTGATTAGAGAGTATAAATCACCAAGCAAGTGGCCCTCAGTGCAAGTGAGGACATTATAGTGTGCCAGCCAAGCTTAGGGAGGAACAGCCTGCTGGGACAGAGCCTCTGGAGAGAGGGGGAGGTCAGCTCTGAGGAAGAGTATCTAGCAGCTCCTGATTGCCAGGATGCTCTGGGGAGTCCTAGTGAGGACTGTTAGGTAGAAAGATGGTGTGGAAAACGAGCAGGTTCACAGAGCTGGAAGCCATGGCCTTCTATACCACAAGGCATGGACTCCCCCACGGGTGCAGACGGCCAGGTCTTGGAACTCAGGCTCCCTCTCCTAGAGTTCCCCTGTTTTTAATGATGTATGGGAGCTTCTTGGAACTCCCAAAAGAAGCAAGGTCAAAGAGCAGCCATCCAACAGCCTCCATCTTGACTGTGCCTGAGCTGGCTGCTATGATAGTCACTTAACACAGGTGGCTTTTAAAATTTGTATTTGGGCTGGAGAGATGGCTCAGTGGTTAAGAACACTGGCTGTTCTTTCAGAGGTCCTGGGTTCAATTCCCAGCAACCACATGGTGGCTCACCACCATCTGTAATGACATCTGGCGCCCTCTCCTGGCATGTGGACATACATGGAGGCAGAATGTTGTATACATAATAAATAAACCTTTAAAAAAATAATAAAACTTATATTTCACTTAATTAAAAGTAAGTTCATTAAAAAAACGCAGCTCCTTTGTTACACCTGTCACATTTCAGTTTTCAGTAACCACATGTGTCTGTCTACTTGAGTGCACAAGGGATGGCGTGGACAGGATACTCCCGTCCTCCTAGAATGACCTGTGGACCCTGCCTCTGACCTTGCCACATTCCTGCCTGGCCATTTGCAACCACAGTCCCCTGCTAGAGGAAGGAGGTGTAGCCATGAGTGGCCTCCCCCAGTTCCATCTCTGTTCGCCCATCCGCTCACCACCTCTCCATCCATTGCTCTGCCTTTCACCCACTCCCTTCGCCCACTCCACCTCCCATCCTTGGCATAGTCGAGGAGACTGCTTAAGAAGGTTCCGGGGAGCCAGGGCCTTTGGTCATACGGAAGTGGTAGGCGTGGAGTGAAGCTTTGTCATTTAGGTGGAATTGTGTGCCCTCATGTTTCTGAGCCTAACACCATTGGCTCCTCAACAGTGAGCTGTGAGTGAGCTTATGAATCAGGCCTATTGGTTCTATTACCTTCAAAGGGTGGGCAACAGGGCAGGGATTTTGAGACAATCTACTGAGGAAGAAATAGACTTGGGGGTGGGGGTGGGGAGGCGGGGAGAACGGAGTTATGAGATTTGCCTGAAGCCAGCAGATCGTCTTTGCAGGCAAAGCCTAGAATCTAGGTTTTCCTTGGGACCCTAAAGGGCCTGCCCCTCACTTAACCCCACTGCTTCTCCAGTCCTGGAACCCTCAGGAGATGTGGCGCTGTATGCAGGCCTCGTGGTGGCCATCTTTGTGGTTGTGGCAGTTCTCATGGCAGTGGGCGTGGTCGTGTACCGAAGAAACTGCCGGGACTTTGACACAGACATCACTGACTCCTCTGCTGCCCTCACCGGCGGTTTCCACCCTGTCAACTTCAAGACTGCAAGGCCCAGTAAGGAGCAGGAGAAGCCTAGGGTAGCAGGAATGGTTGGGGGACCCCAGAGTAGTATAGCTGTCACCAGAGCTGGGGTCCCGACAGCTCCCTGGTATACTGACCCATTTGTCTAAAGTAACAGGTGGCAATTGAGCCTTCTGTGGTTAGACATGTGGAGAGGGCAGAAGGCCTGGAGGGAGCAGGGTGGTGAGGGGCAGGGAAAGTAATTCTGACAATCACATTCACCCCTGCAGACAACCCGCAGCTCCTGCACCCGGCTGCCCCTCCAGACCTGACAGCCAATGCTGGCATCTATCGTGGGCCCGTCTATGCCCTGCAGGACTCCGCTGATAAGATCACTATGACTAACTCACCCCTGCTGGATCCCCTGCCCAGCCTCAAGATCAAGGCCTATAACTCCAGCACCACCGGCTCTGGATCCGGCCTGGCTGATGGAGACGACCTGCTGGGCGTTCTACCTCCCGGCACATACCCAGGCGATTTCTCTCGGGACACCCACTTGCTGCACCTGCGCAGTGCCAGCCTTGGTTCCCAGCAGCTCCTGGGCCTACCTCGAGACCCCAGCAGCAGCCTCAGCGGCACCTTTGGCTGCCTGGGTGGGAGGCTGAGCATTCCTGGCACAGGTAGGCCCTAAGCTATTGCTCAGATGGGAAAGTGAAGCTCCAGGTAGATAATACATGGAGAAGTCTGGTAGAAGACTTGAGATCAGGCTAGCCTGGGCCTCTCTATGGCCAGGGAAGTCTTGGATCAACCACTTGGAGAGGCCTCGCTGCCCCGTCAGGGTGGGAGAACAACTCTTACCATTAGAGTCCCACAGAGAGGTCCTAGTCATGACTGACTGCAGGGCAGGGGTGTCCATCTCTTCTTGTGAAAGTAGCAGCTGGCAGCTTTTTAGGGTCCTGTCTTAAGCCAGCATGGAGCCATCATAAGGGCGTTCTGATCCCCCAATACACACACACACACACACACACACACACACACACACACACCCAGCAATGTTAGAGGCCCCTGTATTCCTGGGCATACCAGCTATGCCCAAGTAGCCTGACTCTTCCCTGTGTCTGCCCCCACCTCTTCCTAATCGAGAGTCCTTTCCCTTCCCTAAGCCAGGTCTCACCCCATTCTTCTCATCACCTCTACCTCCTCTAACCCCCTTCCTGATGACCTTCCTCCCTAGGGGTCAGCCTGTTGGTGCCAAACGGAGCCATCCCCCCTGGCAAGTTCTATGAGATGTATCTACTGATCAACAAAGCTGAAAGTACCCTGTGAGTAGACAGTCCAGCCCTGGCCAGGCAGCGCCCCTTCTCCTCTCCCCACCCTGGGCACAGATATTTCCATGTGCCCCTCAGAGCTTGGTCCCCAGTGCCCAGGGTTCCCCAGAGAAAGCATGTTCTAGCTGGGTAAAACCCAGCAGCAGCAAGTCCTCCTATGTAAAGGAGATTTGTAAATGAGGGTATCGTTTCCGTGCCATTGCTGTGACAAATGCCTGATAAGAACTTCAGGAGGTGGTGTTAATTTGGGCTCACCATAGTGACAGCCCCTCTAGCTGTGGTCCCAGGAGCATGAAACACCCATAGTTGGAACCAGAGAGGGCTGAGCATCAGGGTCCAACATTCCCCTCTCTTTTTTGTTTTTCCTTTTCATTCAGTCTAGGTCCCTAGTCCACAGGATACACTGTCCACCTGAGCATGCCTCTCCTCCTACCGAACCCTCTCAGGGAACACTCTTCACAGACAAGCATGTCAGGGGTTCATCTCCTCTGTGACCCCAAACTCAGTCAAATCAACAGGGAAGATAACTATCACAGCTAGTAAGAAAAACTGGACATCTCAGTTCAAACATGGGGCTAGACCACGAACAAGCGATTCATATGTACACGCGCCGTGTACATTGTTTATAGAAGTTGTTCCGTCTGAATTGCAGTCACAGTTAATGAAACTACACAGATAGACAAGAAGGGTTTTGCTTGAGGAACCTGTAAGGATGTTTTTCCTCATGTTAATCCCTGCACGCCTCCAAGAGCACGGGCACACCGCTCTTTCTGATACACTGGTGGTTGCGTAGAATGGGCCCGGCTCTCCCGAGGGCAGTGTAACAGCATGCAATCAAAATGTACCAAAAGCTGGCTCATGAGCTGGCTCAGCGGGTAAAAGTGCTTGCCAGCGAGCCTGGGTTACATCCCCAGGGTCCACTTGGTAGAAGAAGAGAGCTGAACTGACTCCCGTAAGTTGTCTTCTCACTTAGACACACGCAAACACACACAGCGCGCGCACGCACACACACACACACACACACACACACCCCAAATGGTTTTGTTGTTGTTTTTTTGAGACAGGGTCTCACTGTATAGCCCTGGCTGTCCTAGAACTCACTATGTAGACCAGGCTGGCCTCGAGCTCAGATCAGCCTCCGCCTCCCCCAGTGCTGAGATGAAAGACATGTGCCACTATACCTTATTTTGTTTTGTTTTTAATGGCCTCAAATGGGTTGTTGTGGGTTTTTTGTTTTGTTTTTTAGATTTTATTTTGTTGCTTTGTTTTGTTTTAAAGTAAAGAAAGACTTTACTTTAAATGTTCTTTAAAATGTTCTTTAAAACCCTAGACCTTAAAGGCTGTGCAAAACTTTGTCTGCTACTGTTTTGACATAACAGCAAAAACCTAGACTGCAATTCCCGGTTTATACCATATTCCTACTTCCCACTGCTATGGTGCCTGGCAATCCCAGGCTCCCAAGTGGCAGATACTTGCCTTGGTACAGGCCCTGGGTGGAGGTGGGGGCCCTGCAAGAGTGGACTTGGAGGCCCTGCAGGGGTAGAGTTGGGGGCTCTGCAGGGGTGGAGTTGGAGGTCTTGCAAAAGTGGAGTTGGGGGCCCTGTAGGAGTGGAGTTGGGGGCTCTGCAAGGGTAGAG